>APFE030967868.1:137316-165238 GCA_000404065.3 Pinus taeda | reverse complement strand
ATGTGCTGGGGTCTGCAAAACTGGGGCAGTCAATGGCTCAGTTTGAGGTGGTGGTGTTTGCATTATGGGAGTTTCTGGCAGCCCAGTCTATGGCAAAATAGTTTTTCCTTGTTGCTGCCCTGTTTGTTGCTCTTTCAGCTGCTCTGTTTGCTGCTCTTTCAGCTGCTCTGTTTGAGGGGCTGACTGTTCCTTTCCTGCTTCATCCTCTGCACCCATTATGCCTTTGCCTTTGTTTATTGCTGTTGTTGTTGTAGAAGGTGCCTGTGGTGCAGTCCTTGTAACCGAGGTCCCTTCTCCTACTGAGTGAGGCGGTCTGAAAGTTACTTGCTACACATAATCCAGGTCAATTGTCTTCTCAAGCTCTTTCATATTTTTAAGCATTCTTTCTTCTTCAGTTAAGCTCTCAACTAGAGTGTCCAGCTACCATTCTTGTAAGTTGGCATATTTTTCTATGTGTGGGTAGTGGCAATGCTTAACAGCCAGGAGCCTATACTTATTTCTCCTAGCAGTGATGAAACCTTGAAGGTCATAATGGACCCATCGAAAACTATAGGACAGCTTGTATTTGTCCTTAAGGATCAAGTCTGCAGCTTCCCATCCTTCCTTCTTGTTCATGATGAAGGGGCCCAACTCATTTTTGAAATTAAGGTGGGCCATTTTTGTGGAGCTATGGAAGTGGGTGAGGTCTGACTGAATTAATTGCCTGTAATACTCCAAGGCAAACAACCTCATAGGTACATATTTGGGGAGCCTGTATGGACAGAGCTCACATCCATAGACCCTGAATACAGTATGGTGTTCATATAGGTACTAGTCACCTATTTTATTATTCTTAGAAAGCTGCAGAGCTTTCTTTATCTCATTAGATATCCTGGGAGGAGGGGACTTCATTAGCATGCAAGAGATTGGGTATACAAACTGGTCAACAAATTCACGGTAGGTATAGGGTGAATTTGTGACATTGTGATAAACTGAGGTCCAGAAGATGACAAATCTTCTCTCCCCTCTATGATCCAGCCTTCTGATGTAGCATGGGAAGGCTTCAGAATGATAAAACATGAACAGATGGTAGATGTAAGCTGAGTATCTGAAGACCCCCTGTCTATCCACTTTGCTCAACTGATCATGAATTTTATTGGCTATGAACTTAGCAAAGTTATACTTTCGGGCAGGGGGTTGGCATGGGCTGTAAACAGACAGCAACACTAGCATGGCTTTATCCACATGCTCACTGTTTTGGTATCCCATTACATAGGCTATCATGTCTAGTAACAGCCTGCCTACATCATTGAAATGTACATTCAGATAAGGAGGTGGCCCTGTAGGCTGGCACTCAGGTCTCATGAAGGTCCTGGTGACCTTTTGCAGCTCTTCACTGGTCATCTTGTCACCAGCTTCCAGCAAATAACTCATGGAGAATGGGATCAGCAACTCTGTCTGATCAAACTGTAACATATTGTTGATGGACTCAGCATTTATGTAGAAGAGGATCCTCCCTGATAGAGTATTGACAGCTCTGTGCTGCACATCATAGTGTTCAGCACATAGGTGAATGATTTTAGGGAAAACATTCACAACTGGGAGATAGTAATAGGGCAGGTTTGACTCCCAAATCCCATGTGTACCATGCCCATCCTTATAATCTTCCCTCAGTTGAGTGAAGGTATGCAAGAAGTCCCTATTTCCCTCAAAGTCTTCAATGAGACAATCCTTGTCAACGAATGGCAAGGCCTCCAACTCCTTATTTGTTTGATTTAGTGGGGCCACACTGAGGGATGAGGATGCAGAACCTGCCATGATATAATCTAAATCTGTATAGGTAGAGGTAATGGTTTGACAAGTCCTTAAAGACTTTTAGCAGCAGGTCAACTGTAAACATAGTCTGGTGTCCTTCTTTCAGTGGAAAATGCAAGCTGGCTTTTGTAGTTTGCTGCAAATTTCACAGGGATGTGAATTGCTAATGGCAAGTTGCAGAGATAGTGATGTTTCTCTAGTAAGAATGCAGGTGGCCTGTACTTGGCAAAAGGGAACAATGCCAAGCACGTCGGAGGCAATTTTACGGTTTCAGCCCGTGGAATGAGCACTCCAATGTCAAATTATGGTTCAGGGGTGGTGCAGGTTGCTTGGGTTTACTTCAGGTAATAGGCAGAGCTGAATTCAGGAGTTTTACCAGTCTTTTAATGGTGAATTTTTACGAAGAATTGAAATGCATGGGAAAAGTGGGAAAGCTGGCGAAATACCTGGAAAAACTGGCTTGGAAGCTTCCGGGCCAGGCTGTGGAGGCTTAATGCCGTCGAATTCTGGACTTGTAGCGGTTGAAATGTTGAATTTGATGGCTGGAGGACAAATTTCGCGGCAGCTAGTCGACAACGGCTACTTCTTTTGCGCGTGAAAATGACTGAAAATGGCCCATTTGGTCGTTTATAACGTTAAATTTGGAAAATGTGTGCATTTGGCACTTTTCCGCCGATGACGTCAGCATGACATCATGGTGGGGCCCGGGTACGGAAGTGACGCGGCGCTGAGGTGTGAGCCAGGGTGGCAGGACACGGTGGCGGGCATAGGTGAGGTGACGTCAGGATGACGTGCACATGACGTAGGAGGGAGGGTGGTAACAGGGATGGCGGTAAGCGGGTTCCCTGCACCACCTTTGGGCAAAGGCGATATCGGGGAGGGGGGCTCCGAACAATCCCACCGCCCGCCACGCGTTCCTGTACGGGGCGGAAAACCGCTTTCCCCGGACGCTAAAGGTCAGCAGGTCGGGGAGCGAAATTGACCACCCACCGTAAGATCTGGGCGGCGGAGATCAGACAGCTGGCGGGTCCTCTGACGGGTCGTGCAGGTTGGGGGGGACCCGCCGACCGATTAAACTATTCGCTTAAATACTTCGGGCGGGCAACCCTGGAATAGTGGGTTTTTATGGGTTTTTCCGGATTTCTTGGGTTTTTCCATAATTTCAAAAGGGGTTATGGGTAGGAAGGTGTTTTTATAGGGTCTTTCTTTACAGATGAAGGTTTAATGAGTGAAATGACTTGGAATAGGGAGAGAGATGAAATTGAGGTTCATCAAAGTGACCAGGTGTCATTTTGATTCCTTTTTTAAAAGACCATATGGCTATAATGCCAAGGGGAGGGATATTTATACAAACTTTGGGGTTTATACACCATGGTGTTAATACTGGTAGGGGAAGGGTAAGATAGGGGAGTTACATAGTAGAATTAGAGGTTAATATGGATGAAGGGGGTAAGTGAGGGGGAATGTCACTGAGTTTGTTTGAAACACACTTAGTTTAGGGAGTAGATCAAAATGAAAAGATTTTTACATAGGAAATGTGGCCTTTAAAGGATGAAGAACCTCCATGAAACCATAAATCTTTCCCTGCATTTTAACTCATGAGGGGATGTTAGTAACAAATGGGAAAAAGGGAAGGAAGGGAGGTTAGACATGCTTCTTTGTTTTTCTTCTCTCATTTTGACCATCAAAGTCAAATTTTGAACTGAATATCACTTTTGCAACCCCATCTACCTACCCAGCTACACTTTGTGTGCCTTTTCTTTTTCTGGCTTTTTCCCTTTGATTTTCTATTAGATTCTACCCTTATTTCTTCCAAGGTCCTAGATTAAACTTTTGGGAACCTTTCTTCTCTACCTGAGCTACTTGTCTGCCAAGATTAAACAGTTTGGATAGACTTCTTTCTCTATTCTACAACAGGAAATTTAAACATGGCATGGTCCAGATTAGGCTGTTGGACCATCCATCAAAATTGAGTCCTTATCAAGATATAGACACACCTTGTCTCCTTATGGAAATATGGGATCTTTGCATCATCAAAGAAGAGCATATTTGGACCTTTTATAACCAATCATGAAATATGAAACCTATTGACATAGGTAACAAACACACCATATACATCTTCACCCTATATCATCGATGGATGCTCACCCCACTTTTGCCTACAACTCGTATGCGTGTTGGCCTTCTACATTCTCGCCATTTTCTCCTAATCTTTTGGCATGTATTCCACCCTTGTGCAGTTGTGGCACCCAGCGCCCCTGTTTGTGCACCATGCTTCTTCTGTTCCAAGCTTGCCATTTCATAGCAGTCAACCCATTCCTTTGCTTTCATTGCACCCCCATCTGTTGGTAGCTCCCTTGCTTCTATCGTTACATAGCGTAGTGATCTAATCATCATATTACAATTTAGTGTTATTACCTCATGTAATTGATTCTGCCATCACTCAATCTCTTCACGTGAGTCCGACGTGCAAGAACTGTCACGTTCCCATGATATTCTCCCCTCTGCTATCGGATTCACTCGATCTTGATCTTGCGTTGTGATCTGGTAAATACAGTCCAATTCATCATCATTGTCCTTATTGTGCACAAGCTCAGTATAGTGCGCCCCTTCAGCTGGGTCTAGCAGAACCATGATGCATAGATAATTTTTCTCGAATATAATTTTTTGTCGCTTTAGGTTGATGACTCCATTCATATCTGTGGCCCATTCTATCCCTAACAATGAAAGATACGGGTTGTTGTCATCCACAATTTCTATTACTTCAAAATCTATTTGTGTTCTTGCACCTTCAATGTCTATTGTGATTCCTTATAGTCTTCCAATAGGTAAGATCGTCTGTTGGTTCACCATCCATAATTGAATAGGAGACCATTGTACTGTGGGCCTACCCATATGCTCCTAGGTCTATTAGGTAGCACATTCACATCTAACCCCAAATCCAGAATGACCTAATCCATCTCCTAGTCACCAATTTGGGCAGTCAACTACATTTCCCGCCCGGTGCGCAAAGCATGGTTGCCTAGTTTCTGGACCATGCGTGGTTCACCCAACCCTGTGCACCTAGTTATCAACTCTTTTAACCCCTTAACTACTTTATTGTCCCATAGTAGCTGTTGGGATTCCAAGAAACTCTCCTAGGTTGTAGGTCAGAGATGCCTGGTAACATATAAATTCAACTATTTTTGCGAGGTTTAATGGAAGGAATGATGGTTTGGTTCAATCCAGATAACCACTTCTACCATGTTTCACTCTAGACATGCATGTACACCCTCATACTAAAAGGCTTTAGACCACCAATGCTCACAATTTATATGTTAGGTGAATATGGATAATATTAACCACACCAACAGATACACAAGACCATGTGATGATCGACTACAACTAGTACAGAAACCTACAAATCTGATCTATTAATGTAAAGACATGATGACAGATCTCCTACATTAGATAGAAAGAAACCTAAATAACCTATGCAGTGATGAATTCAACATCCTAACATAGAGATAAGATGACAATCATCTAGTGTTAAACATTAAGATATCAAGAACACCACACATTAGGCACAAGCTTAGAACATAAGAAAATGGATAGTGGGCAATTAACATCAAAAGAAGCTTTTATTGCTGAAAATGAAGATGAGACGTTGCAAGTGACAAAGTGGCTACAGTCTCCAAAAGTTGAACCTTACATCCAATGCCAACCCTGATTACATCTTTCTTCTGGATATTTATAAGTTTACATTACAATGGCACCTGGCCGTTTAGGTATGGAGGGGTCTTAATTGACCACCAACTGCATTTAACTGCCTGATGGAGTTGTTGAATTGAGGCTTCTGTGATCCATATCAAGTTTAAGAGAGATTCTTCGGCGTAAATCACAAGATAAATCATTTGTCGATGCGTTTCGAACCAAAAAGTGTGGTTCATCACCAAGAAAAGTTGAAGAAATAGATCCAGCTTAGCATGTTAAATAGTTTGAGCAGAGACTCCAATGGCTATCCTGGCTAATAGCTAATTTTGAATTTAGGACCAGAGTCAAGATTTAATGGAAATCAGCTAAATTATGTGAATATATAATAATATAAGATAATCTAAAAAGTGTTAAAGGTTAGTTAGAAAGTTATTAAAAATTATAATTTGTTATTTAAATGGAAATTAGTTAAATTATTTGAATATATAATAATATAAAATAATTTAAAAAGTGTTAAACTTGCCTCCATGCTATGCTTGATGGAGTCTCTGAACGAGGTTGCTTGCTTCACTGTGTAAATCTGATCTATACAACTGATGTGATGTCCTTTAGGTGGTTGGAATGTTCGTAGCAGTGAAGTTCATGACTGATAAATTATGTTACAGAGTTGTGCCATGTACTTTTCTCCTTTTGGCCATGCTTTCTATTTAATGTGGTTGTTGGGGATCCAAATGTTATCAATCAAGTAGAGGTGGTCATCTCGTCTCTTGGGCAACAAAATGGGCATAGGGCATAGGGTCCATGGGTAGGTGGACAGTAGGGATGAGTGAGAGAGATGACCATTGGATCGGGGATATAAATGGCAGAGATGGCTCGGTGAAAGCTATCGGTTGAAGTGGGAGCGGAGTGCGTCAGGGCCGTTGGCTCTTCAGTGGGCAGATTTGATGGTCATAGAGCGATGGAGCTACACAGGTGTTAACGGGTGAGGGTGGTTTACTTGGGTGGTAACAGTTTTCATCGCACTGCTTTCGGGCACTAAGTGGTAGTTGCTCAAGGAAATGCGATTCCACACAACGAACAACACATAGCAGCGGATGAGAGAGAAAAATCGCCCTCATCGCGCTCTATCATTCGATCTAGTTGTCTGCATGATATGTGCGAAGGCCATCAGATCTCACTGGAGATGATCTGACAGTGGAAAGTGATCGAGCGGGCACCTTTATCGGGAAATATGTGAGCCATTATATTGGCGGGGGTTGATCAACAGTGGGGATGCGGTGTGATGGGTTATGAGAGCGAAAGGCATATGGATAAGGTTTTATGGTTAGTTTAGCTTTGCACTTAGGGTTGAGGCCAAAGGGAATTTTGTTAGACTAGGAAGGTTTTTTTAGGAAATGGGGAATGTTAAAGGTAAGAGGGGTGAGAGAAGAAAGGGAAAAGTGACCAATGTAAGCTCCTTTTCGCACACAACCGAACAGACCAAGCTTCTCTCTGTCATTAGAAAGTCAGCGCTGCATAGCAAAGCTAACACTAGCTCCTTTTGGGGATCAAATCCTCCCTATGAGGTTTCAAGAGCCGTAGAACACTGCCTTCATATAGAAACAATATCAACAATATTTCGTAGTATTCCATTAGGCATGGAGTCTAATTAAACCTACATCTAAAAATTGTAAAAGACATATTTTACAATGTTCGGGCCTAAAGGTCTTAAACAATATAAACCTTCAAAAACCACCCATTAACTGGGCCATCAAAAACTTTTTCTCCTTCCATACTTTGTAGCATGAAAGTGTTGGTCCCCTGGACCTGAGCAATGACAAAAGGTCCAGTCCACAGAGCATCGAATTTTCCATGATTACCTTTCTTTTCTTTCAATGCATCCGATTTAAGAAGTAAGTCTCTAATTTGAAAATTATCTATCTTTGCCTTTCTGTCAAAGGCTTCCTTGATTCTCTTTTGATGTGTTGTAGACTTTTCAATCAATTGATCTCTGATTTGATGCACTTCAGCCAAGTCACTAATCCTCTTTGCCATGTCATTTTCCTCATTTTGTTCTTCTTGCAAGAACTTGGCCACAGGGAGGGTCAACTGGATTTGGAATATAGCCTCAGTGCCATATACCATCTTGAATGGAGAATTCCCTGTGGATTTCTTGGTGGTCACCTTGTCAGCCCACAATGCAAACTCTAGTTTGGAATTCCAGTTCCTTTTGTTGTATTCCAACAGCTTTTTGATTATCCTTATCAGGCTCTTATTGGATGATTCTTCTAGACCATTGCCTTGGGGAAAATTTGAGGTGGAATGCACTAGCTTAATGCCCACTGAGTCACACATGTCCACCAACTCTTTTTTCCTGAATACTGGTACATTGTCTATAGCCAATTTGTGTGGACAGCCAAACCTAGTGAAAATGTTTTCTGTTAATAACTTCACGACAACATTGTGATCAGATTCCCTAGTAGGGATGGCCTCAATCCATTTAGTGAAGGAATTAGTGGCTACTAAGATCCATTTGTGCTAGCCACTAGAATGTGGATTAATTTCCCCTATGAAATCCAAGCCCCACTACTGGAAAAGGCCACTGGCATGTATTGGCTTCAAGGGTAAGGATTTCAACTATTTTTTTCCTTGAAACCTCTAGCACTTGTCACAAGATTTTAGAAATGAAAAGATATCAGAAAACAGAGTGGGCCAATAATACCCAACTTTTAGGATCTTGTGAGCTATGGTTTTCCAATGGTGATGTCCTCCATAGATGCTAGAATGAAACTAATGCATGACCTCCCCAGTTTTTTCTTTGTCGATACATCTTAAGAGGATTCCTGATGAGTCCCTCCAATAAAGAAAGCTTTCATGAATACAATACTTGGCTTCCTGTTTGGTCCCAACTTACCAAGGCAAGTTAAGCTCTTAATTCTTTTATCAACCCAGGAAATTACACATATAGGTGCTTACCTAAAATATATAGATCTAGAAGGCTCTAAAATTCTAATGGCTACCTAATGGACTAAATTAACATTGCTTTCTACAAAAGATCCTTTATTATCCTTTTAAATAATTTAAACATCAATATAAGAGAAACAAATCCTATGGAATTCTAGTTGCAGTATAACAAAAGAAAAGTGTTGATGATTTATTGTAATCCTACATTTCCTTACAAGAATATTGCTTCAAAGAATTTGTACAATCACAACAGTCCAAAGTAATTTCAATTTAAATCACACGGTGAATAAGATAAGCAGTGTTATAAACCAATATCAGTTACATCTCTTACAAGAATCATTTACCAAACTGAAAATTAAATTTTAAACCTCCATTCTTAAATCACTTCAGAAATAAAACTAGAACTATCCTTCAAAATTAAATCTAGCACACAAGTCTAGAAGTTGAATGTTAGTAGCATTCAAATATCAATTCCAAGATCAAGATTAGTTGAATCCTCTTACAAGGTTCTCTCTTCACAACAAATTCAATTTCTCTTTAACTGATAATTATGCTAACATAAATTTAACTCTAAACATGAAATGATTAACTGCTAAATTCGAATTTGCAACTAGTAAGAAAAATAGAGTAAAGATAAAGTGTACCAGCAAAGTGATGAGGGCCCTTCAGCACTCCACAAGCACACTAGGAGATGATTTAGAAGAGTGTAGCTACTAAATCTTAAGACATAAAATTGCTGAAGAAGTTTGTATTAAGTCTGGAATCAAAGATACACTAGCTGTCTTCTCATATGTTCATAAAAACCATTCTAAAACATAGTTTTCCCATATGGGTTATTTATCGTGAATCCTCTAACAAAAGCAGCTATTGTTTCTCCACATAATACTAACAATATTATATTAATTACATCCCAAGGAGGTTGAATTTAGGTTTGTTCCTCCATTTATGCAAAAAATTCTAAAACTGGAAAATATCTTGCGCACAAAAATCAGGAAAAAGTGATGAAGTGGTTGGGTTTGACCAGCTTTGACTGGAAACTTGTTTTCTCCAAAACTAAAAGTGAATCGTTGTTTCAGCATCCTTGTACATTGTACTTTATGCCCATAGTCTTCGAATTTTCCCACCTGTGCTGCAACATGTCAACTAATAAAGCAATCATAGGTTGTTACAACTTCCTGTGATTTTTCTGAAAAATGTCATTTAAATATAAAAATTTCAAATAATAATCCCAAGCTCAAAATAACGAAAATGACAACATATGACTTAGTTTCAAAGGATTATTGTTGAATAATAAAGGTTAAATGGCCAAGAATGATAGTTAAAAGATGAATTTGGAGTGGAATGGACAACCAAATTTAGATACCAACATCCTCCCGAACCTAAGAATTTGCATGTCCTCATACAAACAAGCCCTAACCTATCAAGTGTTGTCTTCTGCTACTACCTCTACCTCTATTGCTTCAAGTAGAGCATTTATCTTCATTTGTGCTTCATGTTTTTTTTTCAGGATGTGATACTTGGTCTTAATTTTTTTCTTCTTTTTGTAAAGTTTATAGGCCTTTCTACAAATTTGTATTTTATAGGTTCAGAGTTTCTGAACTTTCTTCTTTAGTTTTTCATTCTCTGCTTGAAGCTTTTTGCTTTGTATTTTAAGTGCCTCATTTTCTGCTTTTATTACTCTTTCGAACACTTCTAATTCCTTGAGCTCTTGTTGTAACCTTTCAACCTTTTTCTCCAATCTTCTTTTCTTTTTACCTGTAACCTGTTGTTTCTGTTGCTCTGTTTCTTTGTCTTTATCTTCCAATTGTTGTACATAAGCATATTGTGCTTGTTGTAGGACATCATCCTCCTCCAAAAATTTCCTTTGCTGGCCAAACTTTCTTTTCCTAGATTTTCTTGTGTAAGCAGTAAAAAATTTGTCTTGGTTGGCTTTTTTAGCATCTTCTCTCACCATCCTTCTTGTCCTAACACTGCTGGTGGAGGGAATGGGATTGCTTTGTCTAAATTCTGAAATTTTTTCCTTTATGGCATCTACATCAATCACTGGTTCTACATGTTGCTACTCCTGTAAATTCTATTGTCCTTCTTGTGACTCTCTCTGTTCCTCATCAGTGACAAATTCATTAGTCATCAAGAAGTTTTCCCATGTTATACCTATCTTTTGTTATTCAGCTTCAATCAAAATTTTTATCAAGCCAAAATGATGTAAGCTTGTATCCTTATTCTTCCTTTGCTTCTGCATAGTCTTAAACATTTTTGTTGGGATTTATTAAAGAAAATAGGGTAGACTTATAGTACAAGCTCCTCTCAGATGCATCAATAACTTAATATGATATAGGAATACAACACAGAATCTAACTTCACAAGTTAAAACTTTTTGAATTATATAAACCATCTCATCCCATGGATGGATTAACCAGCTTCTAGGGATCCCTGATTTCCAATCAACTGTTGATAATCTTGACCTGGATATAAAGGTGCCCATGTTTTCACCTTAAATTGTTTGGTTTTAAATTATTTTTCTCCTTCTAGGCTTATACCAATTTCTTGAGCAATGGTGTCCTCCGAGACCCTAAATGACAGGTTGCCTATAGCTACCCTCTCCCCATTAAATGAAGAAGCAAATTCTTTTGTTGTTTGCTTGTTATGCCCACTGTGTTTTTCTAAAATTGACAGCCAATGTTTTTCCCTAAGTATCTCTACACAGTCTTTATGATATCTGGAAGGGTCAAACTGTAATGAGTCTGCCCAATTGGCCATAAGAGGAAAGGAAAAAAACTATGTCCTATTATCTTGTATTTGAAAGGAATTTACAGTTTGTAAAGAATTCTACCATACTGTAAAAAAAATGACTGCAGTCCTTCTTGTTGTAAAACAAAATTATTTTACCAGAGTTTATGGTAAGTCAACTACCTGGGCTCGATGTGTATGCGTAACTCCTTGAGGACGCTGCCAATAAAGCCAAAATCTCCCTCAATTTAATTCTGGTGAATGTCATGCCTTCTTACACGTATGTTGACAGTGTTATTGTCAACATACACATAAAATGCTATTTTCTTTATAAAACCAATGTTTAACCTTCAGGACAAGCGTTTTCTACAGGGAAGGCATTTTTCTTCCTTCGTTCATGGTCTGTTTATGTATTAAATCCAAAATTTCTCCATGCAGCCTATCTCAAGGGTTTTTAATGATATCTTCGGAATCCTGGCAATGGTGAAATGACTTGCACATAGGTGTTTATGATGTTTCCAAAGTCATGGTAGTGTAAATTGCTATGATGGGTATGGAGTCCTGACAACATAAATGGTTATGATAGTTATGAATTCCTGGCAGCGTAAGTTGCTATGATGTCTATTGAGTCCTGGCAGCATAGATGGATATAACGGCTCATACTCAAATGATAACCTTTGGTGTCCTATTTTACGGTCAATTATATAGCCTTCAGATTATGAGAGTGTTCCTTATTCCTTAGTCATTTCATGCTTTAAAAACAAAATTTGTAGGTTGAAAACCATAAAAATTTCGTAAAACCTTCATGACCTATGTTGTTGCTGATAAATCCTCTATTTTATGACTTGAGCACTTTGAAAATTCAATCCTTAAGTATCCAATTAGTCATAGCTTGGATAGGCTTGTTGGTATCCATGACTATGGGTTGATTAAACTATGTATACAAGATTAAGGAATATGATATATACAAATAGGAATATATGTTCAGAAATAGGAAATGGTTATAGTTACAAGGTAAAATAGGAAATGGTTATAGTTACAGGGTGTAGGTAAAAGGGTAGGACTTAAGATAAATGAATGAATGATATAGGATAGGCTAGGTATCTAGAAACTAAAATCAATAATTATCACACTTCAATTTGAAATTAATAAAAGAAATTAAATACTTAAAATGACAACTCTTATATCCCTTTAATATCTCTGTGTTGGAGCTTGTTGTTTGATATGATCTCTATATTGGAGCTTGCTATTTGGAAGAATGTAATGGTGTCCATAAAATGTTTATCTAATTAAAGTTCCAGTCTTCTCGTGAATTTCTTGTTGCTGGCCTCTTTTTTTGTGATTTTATTCATCTTGAATGTAATCTTTCTTGTTGCTGATGTAATTTTCCTTTGAACAAATCCCATTGTAAAAATGTACTCAAAACAGAGCCTGTACCTTAAAATGATGACAAGTTTTCTTCTGAACAGGTCTTTTCTGAGAAGTTATGAATGCAGGTCCTTTGCTAAGAATTGAATGATAACAGGTCCCTTCTAAAGAATGAATGATAATAGGTCCCTTGCTGAGAATTGAATGATAAGATGTCCCTTGCTGAGAATTGAATGATAGCAGGACCCTTGCTGAGATTTGAACGATAACAGGCCCCTTGCTAAGATATGTTTTGATAATCTTGCTAAAAATGAAGAAAAACCTTTTTCTGCTGAAGAAAGGAAAATAGGAAAGCATGAAAAAGTTCAGGCTTCCTACTCCACAACTAATGGTTTGACTTGTCCTCAAGTCGTGGTCCTTTTCTCTTAAGATTTAAAATGACTTTTCCTTTTTGATTCTTGTACTCAAAATTTTAAAAATTAAGAATTTTTGCAAGCCAATTTCTTTGTTTTCTCACATGACTTCATGTTTAGACTATGCCTTATCTGGTTTTCATAGCTAAACATTATTATTTTGGTTTTTTTTTATGTTTTTTTTATTATTATTATTCTAAAATCAAAACAAATTAAGGTTTGGATATTACAGTTGACTACTGTAGAAGTTGTACCTCCTTTTCCTGTGAAATAGTTCTCATAAAATATTCTCTTTTAACAGGCTTATGGTAGATTCAGAGTCTATGTCCATTGGCAAGATATGTATGTCCTTCTCGGTCTATTGATGTTACTTTGACTGATCCATTCTTGAAGATTTCAAGGATCTCATCAAGCCCCATCCAGTGAGTAGTGAATTTAGCCTTATGATCCTTGAATTTGGAATCGAAGAGCAATGCCCAGTCGCCAATTTGAAATTCCTTCTTCTTAATCATCTTGTCATGCCATTGTCTTCTTTGCTACTGAATCATTTTTGCCCTTTGCACGGCCTCTTGTCTCATTTCATCAAGCTGGTTTAACTGCATGATCCTTTATTGTTGAGCTTTTGAAAGGTCCATCCCTAGGTCTGCTGCCAATTTATATGTGTGTATTTGGAATTCTATTGGCAACATGACCTCTTTACCATAGACTAGCTCGTAGGGTGAGAACCCTGTTGTATATTTTCAAGTAATCCTATATGCCCAAAGTGCCTCATTGAGCTTGTCTGCCCAATTCTTCCTATTTTTGGCCGCTATTTTTGTCATGATGCCTTCTAATGTTTTGTTTGTAGATTATACTTGGCAGTTGGCCTGTGGATGATAGGGAGTGCTTCTTCTATGCGTGATTTGTTACTTCTCTATTATTTCTTGAACTATTCTTGATGTGAATTGAGTTCCTTGGTCTGTGACTATCTCTCGAGGCACTCCATATCTAAAAAAAAAATCTTCAAATAGGAAATTGACCACTGTTTGTTCTGTTGCCCTTACCAGTGCCTTTGCTTCAGCCCATTTAGTGACATAGTCAGTACACACAAGAATGTACTTCTTACCTTTGGATGCTGGATTGATGGGACCGATAAAATCAAGAGCCCATTTTTCAAATGGCTCTAGATGAACTTGCGGCTAGAGTGGCATTTCATCAAATGTAGTTGGTCGTCCCATGCATCGACGACTGTCACAACTTCTTACATACTTCTTTGTGTCTTTAAAAATTGATGGCCAATAATAACTAAGGCTAAGAATTTTGTGTGTTGTCCTCTTTGCTACAAAATGGCCACCACAAGGTTGATCATGGCAAGAGGTTAGTACATCAATTATTTCATCCTCTCTAATGCATCTCCTAATAATCATGTGATAACCAGTGTAAAATAAATCGCCAATAATCCATGAGTATCTTACGCTTTGTTTGATCATCCTTTTCTTTTCCTTTGAGTTGAATGATGGTGGTACTTTTCTTATGGACAAGTAGTTAGCTAAATTAGCATACGATGGTGTTGAAATTGAAATTGCAAACAAATGTTCATCTGGAAATGAATTTTCAACTTAGACAGCTTCACCTGGATTTTGAAGTCTACAAAGGTAGTCTACTACATAGTTTCCTTTCCGGGGTCTATCCAGTATGGTGATATTGAATTCCTGCAATAAGAGTAACCACCTCGTCACCCTGCCATTGGTGATAGGTTTCTTCATTAAATATTGAATGGTAGAGTGATCAGTGTGATCTACGACTTCATATCCAGTTATGTAGTGGCAAAATTTGTTCACTACATGTATTATTGCAAGAATTTCCTTTTCTGTAACTGTGTAATTAAATTCTGCAGGGGTCAAATTCTTGCTAATAAAATAGATGGCATATGTTGAACCATCTTCTTTTTGGCCTAATGAAGCCCCCACTGTAGTGTCTGATGCATTAGTTGAGATATGAAAAAGTAATGTCCAATTAGGTCCTCTCAAAACTGGAACAGTGGATAATTTTTCTTTGAGCTTATCAAAAGCAATTTGAAAATTACCATTCCAATCAAAAGTTACATCCTTTGCGAGAAGTTTAAACAGAGGAAAAGCTATCTTACTAAAATTTGCAATAAATCACCTATAATAACTTGCATAACCAAGAAAACTTCTTACATCTTTTTGATTTGTTAGAATTGGCAATTCAACAATGACTTGTATTTTGGTTTGATCTACTTCAATTCCTTTAGATGAGATATGAAGCCCTAAGACTATTCCTTCATTCACCATCATATAAAAAAATTTGTTGCTTAAGGACAAGTTTGTTTCTATACATCATTGTAAAAAATTTTCAAGATTTTGCAAAGAGTGGTCAAGGGAGTCACCATATACTGAAAAATTGTCCATATATACCTCAACACATTCATGGACCAGATTTGCAAAAATAGCTAATACTGCTCTCTGAAATGTTGTTGGAGCATTACACAGGCCAAATGGTAACACATTGTAAGCATATGTTCCCCAAGGGCAGGTAAACATTGTTTTATCTTGGTCTCCTAAGGCTATGCTAATCTGGTTGTACTCATTAAAGCCATCTAAGAAGGAAAATTAATTTTTCCAAGCTAAAGTATCCAATACTTGGTCAATAAATGGCAATGGGAAATAGTCTTTAAGGGTGGCTTTGTTTAGCTCTTTGTAGTCAACAAAAACTCACCATTTAGCATTTTTCTTGGGTACTATTACTAGTGGTGATACCCATTGGCTGTCAGAAATGGGATATATGAATTTTACTTTTAAAAACTTTTGCAATTAATCTCTAACAATTTCTTTAAGCATAGGGTTCATTCTCCTTTGTGGCTACCTTAGTGGTTGAATGCTAGTTTTAGTATAAATGTGGTGAGTGCAGGTTTCTGGGTGAATTCCTTGCATATCTGTATAGTCCCAAGCGAATGCTTTTTGGTATTTGTTCAACAAATGAATAAGTTTTTGTTCTTGAGATGTCTCTAGAAATGCCCCAATGTTCAATGTTTTTCCGAGACTGATTTCTATAGCCTTGCTTTGTGTATTTGTAATGGAATAGATTGGAAAAATTTCATCAAATATTTCTTTCAATGAGTACATCATACATGTTTCTTGAAAAATTTGTGCCAACATATAATCTACAGCAATGTATTGTTCATTTCTCAACTCTTCTGAAACTTTAGGTTGGGAAATAAACATTTCCACTAAATCTGCATTGTTGTTTTCCTCAATATCATACATTTGGTTTATGCTTAGCACAAAGTATATTTCTTCCTGATCATTGTACTTGTCATAAACCCATAAGTTATGTGTTACAGTTGGGGCTTGTGCTGATGGGTACAAGGTAATTTGTTTTCTTTCTGTGCCTCTAGAAATGATCATATTACTATATCTACATCCAATAAATGCATCAACAGTTGCCAACCAGGGTCTACCAAGTATAATCGGATGTCCTCCTAAGTTTGATTTGGGCTGGAGTACCAAGAAATTGACTGGATACTCCCAAGAATCTAGTGACATGGTTATATCCTCTAGCACTCCCTCAGGAATGACTTTAGAACGATCAACGAATTCCAAAACAATTGGGGTTGTCTGCAATTTTGTTCGCTGCAAATTTTTCATTGTGTCTAATGTCATGATGTTTATTGCAGCTCCTAAATCTATCAAAGTGTTTGGAATTGAAATTTTTTTGATAATGGCCATGACTCTTGGTATGCCTGGGTCGCCATATTTCTCCATTGAAATAATATTTGACATCAACTGCTAAGTTACCTATGACATGTATTGTTTTTGGGTCAAATATTTTCTTTGCAGGCTTCTTGAGACACAACTCTTTGATAGATTTGGTATAAATTGGGATATCCTTGATTTCCTGGAGTAGTGGAATTTTGATATATACATTCCTCAATTCATCAAGAACATCAAATTGTGGCAATGGTGTGGGTGGTCTTGGTTGAAGTAATATTTCTTGAAATGGAGGTGGTTGGAGTGTTTTGATTTGTTGGTTTTGTTCCAAATTGTTTTTGGTTTGTTCACTTTGTTTTCTACATTATTGATTTTATTCTTCCTCATTTTGTTTTTCTTGTTGCAACTGTGTTTGAACAAGGGATGGTTCCTTATGCAATGTCTGACCTGACCTTAGTTCGATGTTTTTCAATTGTAGAGTTGGGTATGAAGATCCCTCATCTACGCTATAAGTTGGTCTGTCTATTCAGTCGTTTGGGTTAGCTATGGGCTGAGCTACAAACTGTGTTGGTCGAATGGTACTTGTAGCTAAGGTGAATTTATTTATGGGGGAGTAGGTAATGCTTGTTGAGTATTTTTTTGTTGATAAGGTACTAGTTGCGGAGGGTATTATTGTAGAAATCGTTGAGAATATTGTGACTGATAATGTTGGGAATATGGTTGAGAAAATGATTGTTGATATGGCTGGGATTGTTGTTGAGAAAATTGTTGAGGAAAAGAATATCCTCTCTATCCTTGTTGTGGGAATGCTTGTTGTTGCTAGTTAGTCCAGTTTTGCCATGGCATAGGAACATTCCAAGAATTTTGAATAGGCATGTTATAATTTGTTGAATTTGGATTTTGATACATACCTGGGGGTCTTGGTTGCCATGGTCTTCTAGCTCCCATGAAATACATGTTTTCCATTTTTTCACTAGCTTCCAAATTGTAATTCTACAAAATTTTCAATTTTGTAGTCTTTAGTGTCATGGTTGTCTGTACAAAACCCACAAATTTCCATGCTGTCTAATGGACATTCTTTCAAAGCATGTTTCTCCCTACATTTGGGACAGTATATAGATAATTCTAGTCCTTGTTCATCTTTTCTTTTCTTTGTTTTTAAGGTATCTATTTGGTTTCCCAAAGTACTCATAAGGTATGTTTTGAAGTCCTCAAATAAGTTGTCTAGTTCAACTCTAGTTATGTTTCCTATAGCAGGTTTTGTGATATTTGATGTCATTTCTCTTTTCCCACTTCTTGTCCTACTCCTAGAGTACTTTTGGCATAATTCAGCAATCTCCTCGAAAGGTAAGTTGGAAATGCCTCCTTTACCCATGAGATTAAGATCATTTAAATACTCATCCCGGATGCCTTTAAGAAAAATTGTTCGAATAAGCTCAATTGACATAGTCCTATGTTTTGATTTTTGTAGATTGTATGAGAATATTTCTAAGTATTCCTCTAAGGTCTCGTCTTCTTGTTCAATCGTTTCAAAGATGTCATCTTTGGAATATTTTGATCGATAATAAGGTTGATACTTTTTCAGAAATAATTTTCTCATATCATCCCAACTAGTGACTGAATGTTCACCTAATCCCATAAACCACCTAACTGCTACTGCTTTTAAGGTAGCAGGAAAAAGGTGAAGCCTATGAGCATCATCAGTATATCCATAGGTTCTACATACTATGCCAAATTCGAATAAAATGAGTCTGGGTCTTCAGATCCCA
Organism: Pinus taeda; assembly: GCA_000404065.3. Taxonomy (NCBI): domain Eukaryota; kingdom Viridiplantae; phylum Streptophyta; class Pinopsida; order Pinales; family Pinaceae; genus Pinus; species Pinus taeda. Next base: position 146,818 of record APFE030967868.1, on the reverse strand, counting down.
TCCCATAGAAATTTGGTAGTAAACATGGTGGTATCTTTTTCATTTTAATTTCCTCATCCATTTGCTCTCCTCTATCTTGAATTGGAAATTTAAATGTGGATTCCTCTGTTTCTAGCAGATTTTGAATTCCTCCAAATAGAGTATCATTGTTTTTTTTTTCTTCATTCTCCCTTCTTCTTCCCCTTACTTCAATTTGTCTCCTTTATTCTCTCAGTTTTTCAAGTGTAGGTCCTCTAGATCCTCCTCCCTCTTTAGCCATCATAATTTGTGATTTATCTAAGGTTTATGCCTCTTCTTCTTGTTTTAGTTCTTGAAGAAAAATTTCTTCAGGACTAGGTTGTTGGAATTTTTTGCTACTCCCTTTAGATTTCACTGTTGTAGAAGTTTCAAGTAGATTTCTGCTCTTTGATTTGTGGGCTATTAGAATTTTTCTTTCAATAAGGGTGAGTCTTTGGCCTGATTTCACTTTTTCCTTAACTTGTGCTGCTGTAACCTTTCCTGTTGGAGTTGTGTATTCAATCCTTTCTAAAGGCTCTACTCCTAATGGTGGATTAGTTCTTGGGGGGTTTCTTTTAAATCTGCCTTTTTCATCCCTAAATCCAAACATAAATAAGCATGACTAAAATTTAAATTTAATTCTATGTTTTTGTTGTTTTGTTGATTTTTTAAATTTTTTTAGTCTTTCCAGTTGCACCTCCCTGGCAATGGCGCCAAAATGTTTGGTCCCAACTTACCAAGGCAAGTTAAGCTCTTAATTCTTTTATCAACCCAGGAAAGTACACATATAGGTGCTTACCTAAAATATATAGATCTAGAAGGCTCTAAAATTCTAATGGCTACCTAATGGACTAAATTAACAGTGCTTTCTACAAAAGATCCTTTATTATCCTTTTAAATAATTTAAACATCAATCTAAGAGAAAAAAATCCTATGGAATTCTAGTTGCAAAATAACAAAAGCAGAGTGTTGATAATTGATTGTAATCCTACATTTCCTTACAAGAATATTGCTTCAAAGAATTTGTACAATCACAACAGTCCAAAGTAATTTCGATTTAAATCACACAGTGAATAAGATAAGTAGTGTTATAAACCAATATCAGTTAAATCTCTTACATGAATCATTTAACAAACTAAAAATTTAATTTTAAAACTCCATTCTTAAATTACTTCAGAAATAAAACTAGAACTATCCTTCAAAATTAAAGCTAGCAAACAAATTTGGAAGTTGAATGTTAGCATCATTCAAATATCAATTCCAAGATCAAGATTAGTTGAATCCTCTTACAAGATTCTCTCTTCACAAAAAGTTCAAGTTCTCTTTAGCTAATAATTCTACTAACATAACTTTAACTCTGAACATGAAATGATTAGCTTCTAAATTCGAATTTGCAGCTAGTATGAAAACAGAGTAAAGATAAAGTGTACTAGCAAAGTGATGAGGGCCCTTCAGCACTCCACAAGAATAGTAGGAGATGATCCAAAAGAGTGTAGCTACTAAGCCTTGAGACATAAAATTGTCAAAGAAGTTTGTATTAAGTCTGGAATCAAAGATACACTAGCTATCTTCTCATTTGTTCATAAAAACCATTATAAAGCATAGTTTTCCCATATGGGTTATTTATCGTGAATCCTCTAACAAAAGAAATTATTGTTTCTCCATCTAATACTAACAATATTATATTAATTACATCCAAAGGAGGTCAAATTTAGGTTTGTTCCTCCATTTATGCAAAAATTCTAAAATTGGAAAATATCTTGTGCACAAAAATCAGGAAAAAGTGATGAAGTGGGTGGGTTTGACCAGCTTTGACTAGACACTTGTTTCTCCAAAACTAAAAATTAATAGTTGTTTCACCATCCTTGTACATTGTAATTTATTCCCATAGTCATCGAATTTTCCCACCTATGCTACAACATGTCAATCAATAATCAGTCACAGGTTGTTACAACTTGCTGTGATTTTTCTGAAAAATGTCATTTAAATATAAAAATTCCAAATATTATTCCCAAGCTCAAAATAACGAAAATAAAAATATATGACTTAGTTTCGAAGGATTATTGCTAAATAATAAATGTTAAATGGCAAATAATGATAGTTAAAAGATGAATTTGGAGTGGAATGGACAGTCAAATTTAGATACCAGCATTGCCTTTAGCTTAATGGTCTTGGCTTGGCTCGAGTTAAGATCTGGACAGAATTCTAGTTTCAACAGAAAGTGAGCTATTTTATCATACCAATCACAAGAGGCCAGATTTTCAACCAAAGACTAGTTCTGCCCTCGTTCAACTGTTTCTCCCCCTATCTATCTATCATCTGAGTTTGTGCTTATCTGATTCATGTCCAACATCATGTAACTTTCTGCAGCCATCAGCTTAGCAAGGCCCTGACCCTTAATAAGCTTGGTGGGCTTCAATTCTATGTTGAATTCGATAAGATTTGGAATCCATTTAGCCCTTCTTCCATCAACATCTGGCTGCATCAAGACATCTTTTACTGAAGCAGAGGGCACATATGAAATTACCTTGGAGTATAGAATGTAGATTCAGAATGATTTTAAAGATTTGAGAAGAGCATAAGCTTGATTTTCGATAATATCATACCTTAATTCAGCATTCCTTAAGGTTTTGCTGAAAAATTCCACTAGATGCTCCAAATCCTCATCATCTTTGTGCAATAAGACTGCTGTAAGGGTGTCACCGGAAGCAAAGGAGAAGATATGGAACTCCTTGCTATAGTCTGGGCTGATCAAAGTGGGAGCTTCCATAAAAACTCTTTTGATGGCTTCAAAAGATCTTCTTGTTGCATCAGTCCATTTGATCTCTAATCCCTTTTCAGCATAGAGGTGATGTGTTTTACAAATTCTGCAAAATTAGGAATAAACCTCATTAAAAAAATTATTTTTCCCATAAAGGATTGGATGTCCTTTTTTGATCTTAGGATAGACAAGGTCTGTATTTCTTTCAATCTCTCTGGGCCAATCTTGACACCTGTAGTAGAAACAATGTGTCCTAGAAGCTTGCCCTCTTCTAAAGAAAATTGTGACTTCTTAGGATTCACTAATATCCCAAACCTTCTGCACTTCAGAAACACTTTCTTCAAATGCTGCAAATGATCTTGATGACTACTAGAGTATACTGTTATATTATCCAGGTAGACAAGGACAAACTTATCCTTCTCTCCTACAAACACTATATCCATGGCTCTCTGAAAGGTGGCCCCAACATTCATCAGTCCAAAAGGCATCTTGGATTACATAAAAGTGCCCAAAGGAGTAGTCAAAGTAGTCTTTTCTTGGTCATCTGGATGTACAACAACTTGGTTATACCCTAGAAATCCTTCCAGGAATGACATAACTTTAGCTCCTGAGATTTTCTGTAGCAAATGTTCCATCTTGGGCAGGGGATAGTTGTCTTTATTAGAGCATTTGTTCAGGTTCCTGAAATAAACACACAACCTGATTTCTCCACTTTTCTTCCTCACCACTACCAAGTTGCCTACCCACTTTGAATATCTCAAAGGAACTATGATTTTGGCAGCCAACAACTTCTTGATTTCCTTTTCCATCAGAGGGAGGAGCAAAGGATTTATGGGTCTTAGCTTCTGCTTGAAAGGAATGGTGTCTTTGTCCAATGGGATCTTATGCTGTGTGATATTTTTGTCATAAGTTTTAAGGTCACTATATTCCCAGGCAAAGACATCAGCAAATTGCTTCATTAAGGTGCAATACTCAGAACTTTGGGCAGCAGACAAATGGGTGGGCAGATTTATATACTTTGGATGATCTAGACTCCCTATGTTATGCCTATGGACTACAGACTGATTTTCTTTTTTGGTAACCTTATGAGGCACATCATTATGGTCAAACAACTTCTTCAGAGGCACTAGCCCTTTAGGTATATGATTGCTAGGCAACTGTACAATACTGTCTTGGCCAATTTTGTTCCTTAGCTGGGGCTAGGGACATTTCTCCAAGGTTTCATTGTCTTGATCAATTTTCATTTCAGAGAATTCATCAATGACATGAAAAAACATATTTACTCCATCATCATCCTCAAAGACTTTCCAGTGCTGGACATTATCAGGCAAGGATGGTCTATATTTTATTTGGACTTCATAAGCCAATCTAGTGGGCATGGGAGGGATGAACATGCTAGCAGACACAATAAGGGAATCAACGAGCTGATTTTTTACTCTAGGAATATATGAGATACAAAAGCTATCAAAAGTCTTTGAGTCTCCATACCTCATCTCTGTACACTTCCAGCCTTGGGTGCCTTGCTTGGAATGTTTTGTTCACTTGTTGGATGATGAGATCAACATCTCTAAACACCTTTATTTGTTTGATTCCCATGTCTTTGGTGGCTTCTAAGCCCAATATCAGAGCCTCGTACTCTATTGTGTTGTTGGTGACCCGAAAAGTCAGCTTAAAAGACAGATGTGTGCTTTCTTGTTTTGGAGACTCCAGCACCACTCCTGCTCTTGCAGTTTCTTTTGAATAGGCTCCATCAAAGAACATATCCCAAGCATGTGTCCCTTCCTCTTCCATGGCCTGGCATACTAGTTTCTTGAGTTGCACCAAGGCCCTCTGGGATTCTTCAATTTGGAGAATACATGCTCCAAAATCAGTGTCCACAGCGTAAATGGGATGATTAGTGGGATTCTTCTCATCACTAATGATATAGGCTAGCGGGGCTTCCCTATATAGTCTTCTGCTTTCTCCTCCAAAAACTAGGATGGTGGCATAAGACAAGTCATTTTGCAATGTCCCACCCAACCTCTTAATCCACCCTCTGGAGAGTAGCATACCAAACTTAGGGGGGACATTTGCTACCATAATATGCATCATCATGATTTTCATGGGACGCTGAGTCAGGGTGATGACTAAGTCTTTGATTAACCCCAAACATTTCATCTTCCTCGAATCAAAGGATAACAAGTGATGATAAGGTCTAGTGATATCATGGCCTAACTCTTCCATGACAGCTTTGGGCAACAGATTATGGCTGGCACCTGTGTCTAGTAGATAGTTGTGAAGGATCTTTTCATGAATGGTCAACGAGACATAAAATGATGGGGAGATATTATCAGAGGGTTCAGTCATTGGGCTAAGCACAACTACAGGTTTATCATATTGTAAATTTACATAGTCATTGGAGGCTCATGTGGCTTTTAGCTCAAGGGCATCAAGGATGGGCTTCTTAAAGACCTCACTCTTTACAAGTTCTATCAAAGGCACAAATATTAACTTCTGGACTTCTGATTCAAAACTGAAAGGGGAAGGGGACTTTTTAGGATGATGGGATCAGCTAATTGTCGCTTCTGCTTGCTCATCTGCTGCTCTGTGACGACAAAAACTCTTTGGTCAGGATTCTCTTTGACATTACTCGTCCTTGACCTCAAATTATATCTTTGTTGGTCTTCAGTCTGTAGAATAGCTTCTCTGTCCCACTCTTTACTGGTATGGTCCTTGAGTAATGACTCCTCGTAGGTAGCTAATGTCAAAAAGGTAGGACTGCCCTTTTCTTCTATGCAGTGAATCTCATCTTCTTCATCAAACTACTCCTCCTCCATGACTACATTGTGGAAAGGAGTCTTAACCCTTCGTTCTTCACTAGCCTCATTACCGCTCTGAATTATCTACAATTTTTCATTTGCTCTTCTATATGGATTTTGATTTCTAGGAGCACATGTATTAGGAAGCCTTGCTTTCCTAGAACTCTGCTCAACCTTTATCTTGGAGATTTCAGTAGCTAGTGACACTATCATTTTAGTCATTTTTCCTATTTTGGGTTATAAAGATGAATAAGAAGAGGAAGACTCACCTCTCTGCCTCCTTCTATCAACATGTCCTTTGAGTTTCTTTGTAGCCATGATATTGGATTCCTCCTCAAAGGCTACATCTTGCATTTCAGCTAGAGAAGAACATCTTCTCTCCTTTAATAGCAGGCAGAAATCAGAATCAAAGGCACTGGCATAGGTGAGTTTGGTAGAGGTGGGGGTAGGCTTGACTTCAGTTGGTATCTAGTTGCTATACATACGATTGAATCTTTTATTAAAATCACACAATGACTCCTCATTTTCCTTTTTAGGTTTCCAAACTTAGTATGGTAGTACAACAGGTCTTTCTTATCTTCCCAATGCTTTAAAAACACATCATCTAGTGCTTCAATGTCTACTATAGACCTAGGGGTCATCTCTCTGAACCACTTTCTAGCCTCTCCATCAAGGCTTTGGACAAATACTCTCATCCACACATCATCGTCACTAGTATCTAGGTTATCAACATAGCTATAAAAAGACTCAAGGTGTTCTTCAGCTATTACTCCCTCTGTCTGAGTGAACTTAGGCATGTATTTCTGATATTCTCCTGTAGGCATGGCATTCAAAGGAATAGGAAAGAGCAGGGGTCCATACCTAGAAGCTATGATTCTTTCCATTTTTGTGGGCGCTTGTGGCCCTGCCATGGCTGGGGTGGATGGAAGGGTGCTAGCAGTTTGAATGATAGAAAGCTGAGAAATGAATGACGAGGCTGAAGGAAACTGATGGAATAGAAGGGAGGTTTCCTTTTCTCTGAGATACAAAGGAGGACCTAAAGAAATGGGAGCTTTATGATTCTATGAAAATATTTCTTCACTACTAGTACTAGAGGGTATATTTTCAACATGTAGATGCTCTGTTACAAGCCTTTCTAGTAGAGATACATAAGATTTTTTAGGCTTACCTAATCCCAATGCTCCCTTTTGTGATGTTTTTCTCTGCTTGACAATCTTCTCAAGGTCAGGTACTGGGTCAGCTAGTTATTTATGAGGATTTATCCGAGTATGCATCACAAACTGAGCCAAAACTATGATGTGGAGTCGCTAAGAGGTTTGGCCTCTAGAAGAGTCACCAAATAGATGATTACAACCAAAAATATGTCTAGACTTTGTCTATCATCAAAGTTGGATATGTGTTATTTTCCCAGGGAAGTTGAGCTTCAATCTCCTCTCCCCGGAAATGGCGCCAATTATGTTGGGATTCCAAGAAACTCTCCTAGGTTGTAGCTTGGAGATGCCTGGTAACATATAAATTCAACTATTGTTGCGAAGTTTAATGGAAGGAATGATGGTTTGGTTCAATCCAAATAACCATTTTTACCCTGTTTCACTCCAGACATGCATGAACATCCTCAGACTACATGGATTTAGATCACCAATTCTCACAGTCTACATGTTTGGTGAATATGGAGAATACTATCCACACTAGCAAATACACAAGACCATGTGATGGCCAGCTGCAACTAGTACAAAAACCTGCAATCTAATTTATTAATGGAAAGACAGGATGACAGCTCTCCTGCATTAGACAGAAAGAAACTTGAGTAACCTATTTAGTGATGCATTCAACATCCTAACACAAAGATAATATGACAGTTATCTAGTGTTAAACATTAAGAGATCAAGAACACCGCACATCAGGCATAAGCTTAGAACATAAGAAAATGGATAGTGAACAATTAACAGTAAAAGAAGCTTGTATTGCTGAAAATGAAGATGAGATGCTACAAGCGACAAAGTGTCTATAGTCTCCAGAAGTTGAGCCTTACATCTAATGCCAACCCTAATTACATCTTTCTTATGAATATTTATAAGTTTACATTACAATGGCACCTGGCCATTTAGGTATGGAGGGGTCTTCATTGACCACCAACTACAGTTAACTACCTGATGGAGTCTATGAATGAGGTTGCTTGCTTCACTGTGTAAATCTGATCTATACAACTATTATGTTGTCCTTTAGGCGGTTGGAATGCTCGTAGTAGTGAAGTCCATGACTGATAAATTTTGTTACAGAGTTGTGCCATGCCCTTTTCTCCTTTTGGCCATGCTTTCTGTTTAATGTGGTTGTTGACGATCCAACTGTTATCAGTCAAGCAGAGCTGGTCATTTCCTACCTCAGGCAACAGAATGGGCATAGGATGTAGGGTGCATGGGTAGGTGTATAGTTGGGATGAGCGAGAGAGATGACTGATGGATCGGGGAGATGAATGGCAGAGATGGCTCGGTGAAGGCTATTGGCTGAAGTGGGAGCAGGGTGAGTTAGGGCCATTGGATCTTCAGTGGACAGATCAGATGATCATCAGGCGATGGAGCTACATGGGCATTAACAGGTGAGGTGGGTTTACTTGGGTGGTAATGGTTTTCATCGCACCGCTTTCCAGTGCTATGTGGTAATTTCTCGAGGCAGCACGATTCCACAGAATGAATGACACGTAGCAGCGAATGAGAGAGAAGAATCGCCCTCATCGCGCGCTATCGTTCTATATAGTTATCCATGTGATATGTGCGAACGCTGTCAGATCTTGGTGGAGATGATCTGATGGTGGAAAGTGGTCGAGTGGGTCGCCTTTATCGGGGGCGATCGGAGCCGTTCGATTGGCGGGGATTGATCAATGGTGGGGATGCGGCGCAATGGGTTACAAGCACACAAGTCATATTGATAAGGTTTTATGGTTAGTTTAGATTTGTACTTAGGGTTAGGGCCAAAGGGAATTTTTTCAAATTTGGAAGGTTCGCTTAGGAAATGGGGAAGTTTAAAGGTAAGAGGGGTGAGGGAAGAAAGGGAAAAGTGACCAATGTAAGATCCTTTTGGGACATAGCCAAATAGACCAAGCTTCTCTCTGTCATTAGAAATTCAGTGCTACATAGCAGAGCTAACACTAGCTTCATGCATGTCTATAAAAAGGTAGTTAACATAGAAGGATCTGTTTCCGGCTTAGCTTGATCCTTACTACCTGAAGTAGAAGCCTCTGCAAAGTTCTTCTTAGCCTCCATAAATGTTTCCTTTGTGCGTTCCAAATTAAAGTCAGGTTGCTTTGTAGGGGCCTTGCAAACCCATGTATCCTCCTCAGGTTACTTCCCCTTATCTTCTCCTGTAGTGGCACCACTTCTGAGCACCATGTTCATGTTAGGGTCCTCTTCATGTGGTTGAGCCTTCATCATTTGGACGTTTTGAGTGGGAGTTGTCTAAGGGACCCCTTTTTCACGCATCTGTACAATTAGTGTGGGGCAATCTACTACTTCATGATCAAATTGGTAACAATATGGGCAATATGTCCTGGTCAGGTTCATGCAATCACGCGCATAGTGCCCAGGTCCTCCACAATTGTAGCAAATTAATTATCCACACCTTCGTCCAGGTCCCATTCCTCATCCCTCCTCACGTCCCTGGAATCCACTACATGTTATTGTTGCAGCTGGATTCTAACCTCGCGCCTCAGTCTGCATCCTATAAGCAGGTGTCTAATCCATCAGCAACTCATAATTTCAGCAATTTCACTCATAATGGCCCATCGATCTACAAAAATTAGAAAATAGCTGTTGGGGGGGGTTGTATAAGTTTATGCAATAGATGACAGTTGTCCGTAGTGTGCTTTCCTCCCACCTGATAGATCATGCACTAGAGTGCGAGTGCCATGCTTGGCCCTACTTGTGCCTTTGGTCACAATGGCATTGGTCCC
>APFE030967868.1:105330-136780 GCA_000404065.3 Pinus taeda | reverse complement strand
ATCGGGGCACCCTATCTTGCTTCAAAATTTGCATCTCCAAGCATAGGTTTTGTAGTTGTGCATGGATTTGCTGAACTCCCAGCCCCGGATCCTGTATTGGAGTTTCATGCAACCTCATCGCTATCTCTAATCCTTCAGCTTGGGTTGAGATCTTTTGCTATGATAGAGCAGTCCTTAGATGCAATGTCAAAGATTCCATGAACCATATGTGGTACTACGCATCTGTCAGCATCATTTTAGCCTCATAGATTGTACTCTTCAATATCTAATCCAGATCCCATGGGGTTTCACCAGGTAGCATCACGATCTTCTTGAACCCAATGATCGACTATGTTCCTGATTTTGGCCAGCTCAATTCTTTTTTCAATGCATCTTGGATCACCTCTATTCCTGAATTCAGGTGATCACTCGAGTACTTTATATACCACGTCAATGTGCAGTCCTGCAATACGCTAACCAGAGTAGCCTTTTTTATGTTATCATCCGCTACGCCTTGGGCTTCCCATACAGCCTTTACCATGAACCAAAAATGATCTAGTTCCTCATTTCCTATGCCTCTAAATACCAGCAACTTGATCGCACTCGCCATTCCAACCCTCGGTGGTGGCATAGGTGGGGAAGGAGAAGATGGGTTTGATGTAGGTGAAGTGGGGGATGGCATGGATGGTGGTCGTACCAGTGGAATATGCTACTTTATCAATCAGACTGCACTTCTCAGAGAGAATCTATGAGCTCCTCCTCACTTTCTCGCGAAATAGAAATCAGAGGATTGTTCTCTAACCCTTTGGTCCCTCGGCAGCCTCTTTTGCTCCACATTACCCCATACATCAACGGATGTGCATAACCTGTTTTTCACATAACAACATTTGAATCCAAGTATTCAATGATTTAATGTACTTACCTTGTGGTCCTTGGAGAAATCACCTTTTTGCTTCGCTGTAACTCACAGTTATGTCTATCGCGAACTCAGTGATAAACCCTCCTATTATTCGATCTAACTAGTGATCTACTGCCCATGCGATTTTATCTTCAGATGCTTCTAGCCTACACACCAATTCTAGAGTCCACACGATGGGCCAATCCAGTCTGCACCTTCCTTGATTATCATCTAACCTCACGATCCACTCATACAGTTCTATCGAGAAGGACGCGAAGAAGATATCGTGGATCTCTGGGTATACGTAGTGATCCAGCCACCTTTCCTCAGATATCCGTAGATCTCTGTTTTCTTGTACCACAAACTCATGAAGCTTCTGATCCAACCAATCTTCAAGTTATTTCTTCATACGGTTCCAGTGTTCTGACATCAAACATCCCTTAGGTAGATCTCGGTCTCGGAAATGGAACCATTTATTGTCTTGTTGTGGCTTGACCCCAGTTCAGAAGAGTTATTAGCCAAAAAAATGTCGCACTACCTACCCTTTCGGCAACAGTTCGAGGAGTGCGAACTGAAGTCTCACTCGAGGTAGTAGGGGAGGTTTCTGGAACTAGTTTTCTTCACCCTTGGGATGTCTTGATGTGGTCTGGAGGGGTTGTGAACCGTTTTGTGGCCCCATACCACTCTGTACTACTGTCGATCTTCCTCGTAGATCCGCACAAATGTGCTTTCTTATTAATGAAATTATTACAGATCTGATCTTCTTCTTACGGTCTTTAAGCAAACATTTAACAATAAAACCTAGTGTGTGCAATCATAATTAACAAAAAAAAGACAGTGCATAAATTCAGAACATAAGCAACATATAGATTTGCAATAAAGCACACATTGTTTTAGAACTTCTTATCTTTATCTATCTTCTGTTAATACAACCAAATCCACCCTACACACTCAGCTATAGGGGTCTGCACACATAGTTGCGGACTCTACCAGGCCTCTGCACACAGAGTTGTAGAGCTTCTATCTATATACCAACACCCTTGACTCAAACTTATAGATGCAGAGAGAATATTTCCTTCATAAACCCATAACCTTCTAGATCAAAACCAAAAATTGACTTCTAACCATAGAGCCTTTCTCTATTTATACATTCCCATGGTCCGCAGACCATGGGCAGGATGACTCACTTTCTATTTTCTTACATTATTTTCAAGAAGACAACCCTTTGAATTGACTCATTACAATTCGTGCTTCACGCATCTCATGGAGCTTTTACCATACCTTTACACAAAATTGTGGGCCTTGAGCTCCAAAACCATTACGCGGGCCTTCTGCTACCCAACACCAAGATTGATATGAAAGAATTAGCTTTGATGCATTGAATAAATAATTTTGGGCTCATGGCGTGCATGCCACAAATTTATGAAAAAGTGACACTTGGAGGGAAGTTTCTAAAACAACTTTGCATGTAACCCTCGGCTGCTAAAAATTGCTCCCTGAGTCATGGGATGCCTTTTACATGTTGCATTTTGCTGTTTTGGGAAGAGAAAGTCATCTATCCACGCAAGTCAAGTTTCCTTGGTCCCAAGTGGAACTAGTCAATCAGACTGGTCATGCATGCCGATGCTCAATTGCTTGAGAAAAATATGCATTTTTGGCTAGGAGCTGGGCTGACTGCATAATAGGTTTGCACAATTTCTAGGCAAAGCAGTTGACTACTACCTAGATTTGTATAAATTTTGTGTTGATTAGCCCTACTCTGGAAATTTGCACAATTCCTGCTGGGAGTTTTGGCTGGCATAACTGCGCAATTCTGGAGCCCAACAGGCTACCAAATAGAATTGCTCAATTTTTGGAGGGAAGGTTGGTTTCCCTCCAGAAATGCGCAATTGTCTTGGGGAAGTTGCTCAGCCTATAGCTAGACCAAGTTGGGGTGATCAACGTCTGAGGAAAATGCATCAAGCTGTGATCAACAGGCTGACTTTATGCATGAAAAATGTTGAAGCTTGTGTACTTGAAAAAGCAAGACAAGGTGTTGTGAAAGGTTGGTAGGGAGGCTCCAAAATGAGCTAAGGCAAAATTTTGGAGGGTGGTTGTAGCCACTACAACAACTCATAAAACCCATATGAAAACACTGAGTTATTTCTATATTTTCTTTATCATTAATCAAATTGAAATTTGGCAAGAAATCTCTTTTCCATTTGCAAGACCTTTAAACTATGAGAAGGATACGGGCATACTTTTATCCTCCTTAGACTCAACAAATTTATGAATAATATCCTTACTAAAGTTTTATTTTTTAGTTTTCAAACTCTCTAAATATGAAAATTCATTAAGCTTTAATTTCTCCATGCTTGTTAAAATTTTACTTTGAAATAGTCTAATGAGTTACCATATATCCTTTTCTTAAACTCGCTAACTATAAACACAAATGTTAATCGAGTTTTGTTTTTGTTTCTTTTTTCAAATATTTAAATATGACGAATACATTGAGTTATGCCTTCATGGACTTGAAAAACTTAAGCAATGAAAGAACCATTTGTAAATTGGCATTGAACCACTCCTTCCTATGGTTCATTAAAAAATACTTTGAAGGACTCATCCAAAGGATGATCTTATATTATTAGCTTAAAACTAAAGAGGTTCTCACATAAAATGGTGGAGGAAATTTTGGAAGGCAATAAATAAAATTTGTACACATTTTATGGCAACAAGTCACTCTTAAACATGATAGCCTTTCACTCCATGCATTAAGTTCGGGAATTTTTCTTCTCTCCTGTTGATAATACTCCTTTGAAAGGTATTACGCTTTGGTACATGATCCACTGTTTGAGTTAGTGTTGCCAAGATAGTTGTCATGTTGTCAATATGTTCAAGAGAAGTTCAATTTGAGTTAGCCAATTTTCAAAGTCCTTAAAGCACTTTATCGTTTTGACCATCCCTAACTCACACCCAAATAATTGTATACTCTATTCTACTTCACATATTCATACTTGTTTCATGTTTTTGACGGGGGATACATCAAGGCCCTTTTGTGACTAATCACTTTCCATAAAGTTTAGGACATTATCTAGGAAGTTGATTTAGAATCATTCAGTACCTTAGAGATTGCATGCCCTACTGGGAAGTTTCCTTACCTTCGATGATAGATTAGCATCATTGACCTTTGATCAGATGATTATATGATGCTCAACCTTAAATCATATATTCACACCTAATAGAATTTACTTGGTACATTAAGGGCCATTTCTATTATTGGTGGTTTATTTCACCTTTTTTAGCGGTTTTCATCATTGACCACTAATTAGATGGTTCCTACCATGTTCAACCTCAACACATTTATTCACATGGATATGTTCATACTATGGAAATATATATATGAAGACCTTGAATCATTTCTATTACATTTAGCTTATGATGTAGGATTTTGGTTGGATAGATCCATGATGTATGTTTGTTGGTCATTACCTTTCTCATTTTACATGGATCTTTTCATGTCCATAGTTATGCTTTGAGTCATGTATATTATGAGTATGGGAATTACTACCTCAAATATGATATCATTATATTGTAACTCCTTGAATATTGCTGGTAGGCTTATGATGGTACATTCCTTGATTCGACTCCTTTGTAGGATAAAGTATTTAAACTATCACTCATTTTCTAACTTAAAACTTTAGGGGTCATTATGTTACACATTATTTTGTTTCTTTCATGGAAATTAATGTCATACCCCTATCCTTTTCCATCTAAAGTTTTTATTTCCATTAATCCCTAAAAAAAATGAAAGAAAATCCTCTCCCTAAAATATGAAAAACTTGTTAAAATCCTTCTAAAAACCTATTAAAGGAGTTGGACCCACCAACATGTCAGGGGATCTCCCTAGTAAGATATTCCAATTAGACCTCAGACCATTTTTTATAGGAGTTCTAGCAGTGGGTTATACTATATCACCTTGACGGTTTTGCACAGAGGCAAGTAAGATGTCCCTCTCGGTAGAAAGAGTGTGACATATGTAGCAAGTCAAGGAAGGTGCATGAGAGGTTCTAACGCACGGAGGGTGAGGTGAGTGCACCCCTTGGAAACCTATGAAAGAACAAAATTAAGAAAGGAACACATGAGCTAAGATGCATCACAACACAGAAAGTAAGTAAGCTAGCAATACAAAGTGATGGTTAAACCAGTAAAACATTTCAAAAATATTCATACATACATGTACAGAAAATAGCTACACATGCATGCATAAGAAAACATATACATATATCATTTAGAGTAAACAAGATAGCTGAAATGAAATACAAAATATGCATGAAATGTGATAGCTCTGTTATATTAAGAAGTGTAAGTTACATTCATAGAATACATCCATGTCCAACCACTAATTTTGACAACGGAATGTTACAGTCATTGCCACCTACTTCTTCAAAGAGATATACTAGCTCTGCATAGTCGAGAAGCCAAGTCTCATTACAATACTATCCAAGCTTTATCTAAGATACTCCTATCAGAATATTAGCTGACCAAAAGCCCACACAATGAGTTATGTGGGACTATCTATAGCAAAGGGTGGGGTGGCCCTTGATATTCCCATTTGTGATAGTTCAACTACCCTCATTACTCTTCATCTACTCTATGACTGTTACATCCAACTATCGACACTTGAACTTACACTTGACAATACATTACATACATTCTACACATGTACCCATGTGAGACAAAATAGGCTTGAGCAAGCCATGCAAGACATCACTAGGAATCAAACAACTGTTGGAAGATCAGCCCTTCGACATCCTCATGGTGGTTGATAATAGTGAACTAATGCCAAGCTCGATAGTCCATGATGTTGTCTGTGTACTCTAAGGTGACATATTTCTCCAAATGAACTCTTTCCTCCATAGCATCTTGGTACACTGATCGGGCTCCTTTGTCCAACTCATCTAATAGCATGTGCATCATTGCCTTGAGTGCGGTCGAATGAGAAACATACTTGTTCATGCTGTCTGCACAGATCACTAAGTCTAGGCTAGTTGCTATTCGCATCAACTCATCAAATTATGATTTAAGCTCCAGTTGGACCTATGCCTTTGTCTTCACTTGGGTGAGTGTCCCAATAGATGTGATCACAATTGCATGCACAACAACATCCATACTATTGAATACCTGTGCATGGGAGGCCTGTAGGCTAGTGATGAGTTGTGGGAGATCTTCATAGTTCCGGATTGGACTCTCGTTGCATTCCTTCAATTAAACCGCTCTGGGCTTCCTCATCTTAGGCAAGTGTAGTAGGGCTCCCTTGTATCTCATTATCCACATTTGCATGTATTCAACAATAGGAAGCATGTTCAACAATATGCGTACTCTCCTAGCACATCGCTACTGCCAACCATTAAGATGGAAAACTTCCTTATGCACAGTACCAAAATTGGAATACAATGCGCACATGACTATGTCAAGGGACAATACTTCATCCAGTATTTCCTTCTTCAACTGTACTTAGGGAGATGTCGTAACCAATTCTCCTCCCTGCTTGGCCATCTGTAGGTCCTTAGCCATTCTCTTGTTCTCCGCTATCAGGAAGTGAACAGTTGAGCTAGTGTGTTCAGCATATGCTCTGGTAGCATTGACCAATGCTACTATATTTTTTTGCACATTAGATATGATCACTTGTTCCTCAAACATCACAAGAGATGTATGATCCTCTGTAGTCTACATTCTATGATATTTCACAATTCTATGTTCAGAACCATCGAATGAGATGTTGTGCATCTGTCCTTCCAGTTGGTCTCCAAGGATCTCAGTGTCACCTTGGTCACTTGGGACTTTCTCCTCTTCTGGATGTGGTGATGATGGTGGGTTGACCTCTTGTTGGCGACGCATAAGGTCGATATCTTTCTTTAACTCCTGTTGTTCCATATTTGTGTCCATTTGTGCAAGTGATTTCTTTATCTCCTGAGTGAAGTCCTGCTCTTGTGATGGTCACCCTGTCTACCTAATGCCAACTATTATGATAAGTCTACTACCTATAAGAGCACAGTTTCATCTACCGATACAAGTTTCACCCCCTTCTCTACCTATTCCTGCTACACTTCCTTCTCATATCTATGTAACTCCTGTTTCTTCTGGAGTTTCTCATTCAACTCATGCATCTCCATCTCTGTTTCCTCCGTTCTCCGTTTCTCTCTCTGCCTTTGCATGTTTCTCTTATCACAGTATTTCCTCTTTACCTCTATTGCCAAAGTTTCTTTTTGTAAAAGTGGGTCTCGTCGGAACTTGCAGATTTACTCTTCCTCCATGCTATTGATAATCTTCCTCTTGCCCTTGTCACGCACTCGTATGTTTACCTCTGCTGCTACTAATTTTGGTGCTCTTTGGGATATTGCTTCGATACCAATTCCATAATGAGGCCAATTGGTTCATTAGGTTTAGAGAAGCTGGAAAAATATCTCCATGGGTCTTCCTCCACCGAATGACATGCCCTGTGGATCCAGTTAAACTATACTCTCGTGTAGTGGTCTTTCACAAGACAATGTGATTCATATAGATTGTAACTTTGTGCATCGAATGGATATTTCTTCATCTCCTCTACTTTGACATCCATATGCTTGAAATTCTGTATCTCATAAAACCCAATCCATAATGGAAGAGTGTTCCAAGGTGCCTTCTTCTTCCAGTGCATCCTAGCTGAAAACCCTATTGAGATGTGATATGCTACTTCCTCATGACGAGTTTGTCCAAGGAAAACTTCAGTAGAACATGCGGAGGCTTCTCCGTGCTCTACATATGTATGAAGGTGCCAAACGGTGAGGCATACCAATCAACTATGTCAATCATTGCCTCCATTGTTTCCTTCGACATGGAGGGTGGATCATGTTTGAATATAATCTTGTAAACTGGGGTGACAAAATGACCAGACAATTGTGTGGTAACTCCTCTAAAGCTGCATTTGGAAAACGTCTTACAATAAGTGTTCACAGAGGTCTTCATTGGTGTACATGCCCACTTCAAGTTTGGGAACTCCTGACGAGCATAGATTTCATCCAAGATGTAAGTGGGCATGTAGATTTCTACTTTCATACCTTTGGGCAGTTGTTAAGCCCTTATTACATGTTACTTTAGCTTGTGAGCCAACATGTCCGACTAGTTGCATGCTTTGCCTTCTCTGGCCATTTGGTCCAACGTGATCACCCAACTCTATGGTAATGTTTTGAAGCTTTCTTGGCCATACAGACAACATGCAAAGATGACCAAGTATTGATACACCTTTTATAGTATCTTCATCTTGTAGACATAGTTGGGTGTCATCCTGAATTTAGCCGGATCCTTCACCTAGCTCTTCAAGATATCTTTGGAGTTGGCATTGTTGTTGGGTATGTTGAAGGGTGTCTCTATGGTGATCAATGTCTTTGACATCTGATACATGTCATCATAATCCTATTCCCTAAAGGTAGCAATCTTTGTCCCACTATCAATTGTCAATGTCATCATGTCAACATCAGTGTGTGATATGATGCAATGTATCATGTCCGTGCATGGGAGCATGGGATACCTCCATACAATCCAGTACAACCTGCACTTTTGGATGTTCACATAGACTTGCCGATATTCGAGGTCGTCCCAAAATGTGCTTGCAAATGCATCATTGACCTCTTTCCATTTGAGCTTTATGTCCTTGTCGACAATCAACTTGGTGTCTTCATAGACCAGTAGACTTGTAGATACTTGCTCAACTACTGCTCTAGTTGCACTTTCGTCAGTATCCTTTGATCCTACTCTCTTGGAGGCCATTGATCTTAGACTCCTAAGAGGGAAATGAACACCTACTAGATATGGTGAGAAAGTTACATGCATGGCAATAAATCTGTCAGCTAAAAGAAAGCAAACTTGAGGAATGACATGCAACATACCTGGGGATTGACTGGAAAGGATTGAATAATTTTTCCTCGGAGGTAGGGAGAGTGCCTGCCAGAATTATGTAAAAGGAATTCTAGGCTATCTGGGAGGCTGACTAGCTACTAGAATTTAACAATGTGGAATCTAGGCTAGTTGGCCAACTGTTGGAATTGCATAGTGCCCAATCTCACCTGGCAATGGTTGCAGGCCCAGTGACTGCATTGCACAATTTTCTGGGCTAGCAGTCACTGTCCCTCAGAATTGTGTAATGCAATACTATAGGATAGCCACTCAGTAGAAATGCACATTTCTTGAGTTCCCTCTCAGGATTGCACAATGTTGTCTTGTTGACGCAAAGTCTGGGCCATGGCTGCCTAGACACGCCGACGGGAAACTGAAAGAAAATGTGAGTGTGAATACATGGCAATTTTTAGTGAACGTAGGAGTGAATGATCGTGCATGCAAACAATGGATGAGAGATTCAGAAAATGAAACAACATGCATGTGGGTGAAGTGAATCGCTGAATTGGCTATTGTTCGTGCAAAATAGTTTCATGCATGTGATAGAAATGAGATGCTAATGAAACTGAAACGGTTCTAGTACAAGCAATTATGCATGTAAATGACAACAAGAGTTCATAGAAATCAAACAAACAACAATCACACAAGAAAAAACAAAAAAAGTGACAGAAATGCTGCAAAAGACAAGTTAAGAGGACTTACCTGTGAATAGCTAAGATCGATGTGTTAAAGACTCCTGGATGTGTTGTGGGATGTCAAAGCTCCAAGATCAATGTGAATATGTGAGCTCTGAAGCATCGAATAATTAATTTTGAGGCTGACAACCTGCATGCCACAACTCTAGGAAAACGCAACACTTGGAGGAAAGATTCTAGAACGATCTTGCATGTAACCTCCAACTGCTAAAAATATCTCCATAAAATCTAGGGATTCTTTTTTCATGTTTCTTTTCGCTATTCTAGGAAAAATTAGCCCATGCATGCAAGTCAATTTTTCTCAGTCCCAAGTGGAACCGATCAACTCAGTGGCACATGAAACAAACTACTCAGTTGAGGGGATAATCTGCACATTTCTGGGAGGGAGATGGGTTGGCTACCCAGAAGGATTGTGCAATTTCTAGGTTGAGTAGCTGACTATTGCCTTGAATAGCACAATTTTTGGGCTTAGCAGTCCTGCTAGGAGGAATTGTGCAATATTTTGAGTGAAGGGTGACAGGCAGATTTGTGCAATTCTGAAGTCCTGCAGGCTGCCAGAAAGGATTGCATAATTTTTGGAGGGAAGGCTAGTTCCCCTCCATAATTTGGTATGTTTTGGGGGGAAGTTTGGTTCACCTCCATAATTGAATAATTTCTTGAGGAAGTTTCTCAACCTGCAGCTGGACCAAGTCCAAAGAAATAGCATATGAGGGGGGTGTAACATGATGCACATGCTAAAAATCTGCTAGAAAATCATTGAAGCTTGTGTACATGACAAGGCAAGACATGCTGCTGAGGAAGGTTTGAAGGGAGGCCCCAAAAAAAAGCTAAGGAAAAATTTTGGAGTCTGGTTGTAGCCTCTACAACAAAACCCTAATTCAAGAAAATGGCGTAGCTTAAATATTGACATCCTATGGCATAGTAGATTGTCATAGGCTTCATAATTATCAAGATGTTACACAATTGCAAGTTACTTCACTACAAGGTGCAACAATGTTTTAATGAAGGTAAAAGTAAAAATAATGAGAATATTTTCGAATATAAGCCTTGTTTATTGGATCTACTCTAATCAATTTGGATGCAAATTAGATCCTTGATTTATCTAGATCATAACCTCTTTTCCTTATGCTCCCCAAAATATTACCAAAAGGAGCATCTTCCATTCAGAGAGCTATATTGGTGGATTTCAGGAAGGCTTTGGTTCTAAGATATTCATTAAAATATTTGTTAAAGCATCCAACTTATGATCTCAAGACATCTGAAGGAAAGGTGTTGAAATTAGGAATAGTTGTAAGGGGACTCTGCAACATCGAGAAATTAGATAATTGCCTCGTTCAGGATAATATAATTATATGTTACTTTCCCAAAATCATTGTCTATTTATTTGATGATTTTTGGTTTATCTCTCCTTTAATCATATATAAAATTATTATCAAATTATTCTTCAACTAGACATGATTTTATGTTTTATTTATTTCTTTTATCTACTTGTGCCTTCTGTGTGAACGCTGAGAACAATGGTTGAAGCTATAGAGATTCAAGCAACTAGAAAGGAAAATGATCAATCAAAATGTGAGCTCATATTAATCTTATTTTCATTTATAATTTTATTGTGGTAGAATTACATAATGATATATGTTCATTTTTGTTTTGTTCTAGATCTGGGTATCATACCTCGGGATATCATTCTTGTCCACAGGAATAATTTTTTCGAAAATAGTTACAATGTTGCTAATGAATCCTTAGGAGCGAGTAATTTCAAAGATTTATGGAAGGTACCATACGTTATCAAAGATTTCCTCTTGAAAGGCACATAAATTCTAGCAGAATATGATGGAATTTGTCTCAAATACCTTGTCAAAAGGTTCCACTTCAAGAAGTTTTATCCCTATCCATGCAAATCTTGGTCACCTTATGACATTTAATTGTACCTAGATTTGTTTTTTAACCATTTCCTCACTATCACAAAACATGAACTGAAGTCATATGATGTGCCACAGATGGGCCAACCTGTTACAGATCCCCTTGGGCAAATCACTCTGATCATCAATATCAATACTTTTAGGGCTCATCAAACCCTAATTCAGTTGCTACATGCCGTAGACAAGTCAACACTTTGAATGCCTCTTTCCCTGAAGGTTTCATGGCTTGAGGACATTCTGAAATGTCTCCTTGAGGGACCAATGCAGGTAGGCCCATGCAAGGGTACTCTGCAAAACACTTAGGTCCACTTTGACATGCGTTGGGTGAGTTTGAGTGAAATTCACATAGGGTTTGGGGAATATTATTATCTTCTAGACCCTTGTAGAATATCCCCACACTTACCATCTCCCATGAGCTTGAAAATGGATGAGGAATGAGTTAAGATACCTCTTATCCTCTCATCCCTTCCTCCATGGAACTAATTATATGTATGGAAGTCCATTCAATACCTTCATTGATGAAAAAACCTCCTCCATCTTCCTATAAATTGAGCACTCATCTAAGTGATAAAGGGTTGGACTTTGAGGAATTGTAAGGACATAATGTTAGTTTGAGAATTGAGACTATTATAAGTGTTGTTATGCTACCAGAATGTCATGCTTATGATGTCATGTGGATGGAACCAAAGCTGGAGGAGTGACTTCGAATCAGGCTTCATGGTTGTAATTCTTCTTGCTATTCAATAAAGTATTTACACCTTTTCCCATATTCTTATCTTGATATGTGATGCTTATATGTGTGAATGTATCTGATTCCATTTACTTGTAATCAATAGCTCTTTTTCTTTGATTGGTTCTTGGTCTTTTTTTTATGTTTACAGGTACTTCTCAAGTGTGTTACGTAGGGGAAGGAGTGATAAGACCAATACAAAGGAGGCAAGGGGAAAGTGAAAGTACAAGTAGGTCTTCTCATTCTCTTTGTCTTATCTATTATTTATAGAAAAAGGTTAAAGTGCTTTAAACTGTTGTTATAACTATGGATACTTATCTAGGTAATTAGAATTTATCCATAGATACCAAATTCTTCATAACAAATTGGCAACTCCATTGGTGATAACCATTGATTAATTTTCTTTTGGGTCAATCATACCATCCATTAATTTTGTTTTAGGTCTATCATAACATCCATTAATTTTGTTGTAGGTCAATGCTAACAATGCATGCAGTGCCACTGACATGTTCAAGAGAAGTCACTCAACTTGAAATTCATCCTTTACAATACTCATAAACCTTGATTTTCATGACCACCATTCTTGAACTTTGTGTCATCAAGCAAATTCTGTCTCCAAAATCATTACACTCATTTCGTGTCATTGATGTGGGATACATCAAGGCCCTGCAACGATGAGTCACTTCTTGTCGACATCAGTAGATTATCCAAGAAGTTGACTTAGAAACATCCCTTTAGTACCTTGAGACTTGCATACATCAATGGAAAGTTTCTCACTTCCGGTGATAGGTTGACATCACTGGCCTTCGACCAAAAGAATTTGTATGGTGTTTAACATCAAAAAATCCATTCACACCATGCAAAATGTACTGTAGTACCTTGACGATCATTATCATTAATGGTGATTTCTCTCACATCTGTTAATGACTTACATCATTGGCTAGTATTCAAATGGTGTCTTCCCATGTTCAACTTCAGATCACATATTCGTATGTTTAGACTCGTACTTGTGTGAACGATTGAACAATATAGAAGACCCCGGATCTGGATTCATCCATAAGGGCTGCAATTTTAGGAAATGTACCAAATCATCCATACAATGGCCTTACATTGATGGTCATGCTTTCATGGGTCTATATCTGGAGACAAATTTCTATGTACTTGTAATGAAAGTTTATATGTTGAGCATGGGTATGCATTCCCTTAGCATTTTATGAGAAAAAATAAAAATATCATCATATTATGTAATGTAATCGATGTAGGTCACCATCCACTTCAGAACCTTCTCATCACATCGTAAAAAATATCGCTTGACATTAACATTTTTGACTTCATGATTTAGGGGGAAGCTGTTACAGATCCATTTGGGCACATCACTCCCATCATCCAGATTAATACTTTTAGGGCTCGTCAAACCCTAATTCATTTGCTACATGCCCTAGAAAAGTCAACACTTTGAATGCCTCCATCCTTGAAAGTTTCATGCCCTAAAGACATCCTGAAATGACTCCTTGAGGGACCAACGTAGGTAGGGCCATGCAAGGGTGCTCTGTACAGCACTTAGGCCCATTTTGACCTATGTTGGGTGTGTTTGAGCAAAATTCACATAGGGTTTCGGGAATATTCTCATCTTCTAGAGCCTTCTAGAATATTCCCACAATTATTCATCACACACACACACACACACACACACATATCTAATGTAGATCGAGTGCATCATAGATATATATCCCTCAAAAAATAGGTTATCCATTAGAAAGGATGGGAAAATCCGCATCATGGGTGCTTCCCTACTACATATCATCCTCTAAGGGCATGGTCACGAAGGACCAGACACAGTACTACCTACGCCACTTGCAAGGTACCGTATAACATTCTACTACTACAAGATTAGAATTAGCTAAGTTGTGGCCACTGTAATTGCCACCCTCTACAATACCAACATCCACTCTTTATCGGGTGTGGTCACCAAGTCCACCATATCCTCACCCAAGGCTTCTCATCCAACCTCAAGCATCATTTAAAACATGTAGCTTAATCAATCTAGGACACCTAGCTCACTACTCTAGGGAAACATATTTTGTCTCCTCTATAGATCTCAGCTAACCTCAAAGTATCTTAACCTCCTCCCAGAGTTCACTATCACCATCACATCCCCCAGTAGGAGGTGTAACAACAACCTATAGTTTCCACCTCTGTAGTGAGCACCCCTCTGGCTCTATCTCTTGAGGACTCCCTCATTCCCGCTGTGTGGCTCCAACTATCTCCTCTCTTGCTACTGGTTTTCCTTACAACATCTTCATATTGTGACCTAGAGGTCTCATATGTACATAGTACACAAATATTCAACACCAATACAATAATTCCAACATAAAAAACATTATAAATAGATGATTTCATATAAAATATAAGAAATTCTCATACTTGCATGACCACGTGCATCACTAGGGGGAAGTCCCAAATATGAAAATCCCCTAAACTCCAAGCTAGCATATGGAAACTCTAGAATCACCTGGGGTTATACACCCACAAATTTTGGACCCGATTAGTCTGATATTAATTGATCTCCCCTCCCTGCCCTCGAGGCATTAGGGGTACCCACTGCTAGACCTATCGATCATGTGGGGGTGCTAGATCGACTCGAATAATTGGGCATATGAGTGTCACCAACTCATAGAAGAAGTTTCCTAGGAACATATCATAAGTAAAGTCATCTCATTGACCCTCTTCCACCCAAGTTATTTGATTTATCATGCACCGAAGCACTAATCATTCCTAGTCACAAAATGCTCCCTCCTAGACATGCTCCAACATTCAACTCATCCACCTCACAATTTGGTGCAAAGTAGCACTACTTAAAATGTGGAAAATGATCACCATTACTACTCATACACTAAGGTCCTCGATAATTGAGATCCATATAAAACCATTTTCCTATGCATCAAGCCCACACCACTGTTGGGCCCACTCCTCTAGCCACATGTCATATTGTAGAGGATCGACTTGTAGTACCTCCCGTTAAGGCACCAATCTAGTAAGAAAATAGATATAAGTCTCAACCGATATTGACATATCAGTACCTAAGATGTGAAAGACCTCCCTATAAGGTCATAATCCACTCACCAAAATATACATGAGCTCCACTTGTGATCATATCAAAGGGTTCTGAAGATACTTTAGAAACCCCACCTATAGACCTTTACCCCAACCCGTGGAATCTCTTCGATTACATTCTACAGTGAAGGGAATTCCCTCTCACACTAGTGTACAACCATCCTATATGGAATGAAAGTACTAGTCAACAAAAAAAAGAAAAATGCCATAAGAAAATTTTCATTTTGGTGCATCATTGCAACTATTTGTCAAATAGTCGCAATGGTTGCATGATTTTTCAACTAAAAATAATTAAGGAAACCATGGTTTTTGCACTTGTTTCCCCTTTACCCGTGCAATTACCACCACACCTATGTCAAATACAGTGCAGTACCCACCACAACCATTGTCCCAATAAGCATTCCCATGTGCACACATATTCATTGCACAGTTGCAACCATAGTCACAACTATTTCTCCATTACCTTCATAGCTTATGGGACACCTGCATTTGATATAGTCAGGATAACATCACATAGATAAAGGTTTCTCTACTCTCATATGCATCTCTATTTTCAATTTGTATATACAAACAACTAATTTATGTTATCTATTGTAGAAATCTCCTTGCATTACTCAAATTTATAGGTGCAAAAAACGTTGGGTGTCCAAATGTCTTCAACTTTTCTTGCCTTTTCTTCCTAGTATTCTTTTCTATTTTATTTATTTCCTTAGTTGTGAGAAATGTTATATTTTTTGTTCTAAAACACTACAATTTCGTATTATAGATCCAATGGTAACATACCTAACATTTGGCTAGACAATGTTATGTAAACTATAATAAATTCATCAACAATTTTGACCAATATTTTTGCAAAACATATAATCTCTAGATTTTATTTATTAAATTTTAGCTCATTTCCTAAGCCTCTACATTTTTGTACATACCATACAATAATTCTAGTGCTTATTCCAGGCTCGAATTAATTAACTGACATATAATTAATGGGAAATTAGTGCCACATGACATCCATCATCTTCTACGCAATAATTATGGCTTATATGTTGTAAAATAAACTCATGCATGACAAGGTAATTTATATACACAATTACCAAATCAAAGTAAAACTACCCATAACCATAAATCATGGCTCATAAATATATTTCATAATTGACACAACCATTAATTAACCATACATATAGTAACGAAAAACACTTAACATCACATAACCAATAATTACAATTATATGTACATCGAGTAAATATCCACAACATAATAAAAATGGAATTATAATCATTAATAATCACAAAACCTGAAAACTAGGGTTTTTGATACAATTCCATAAATACACATAACATTGACCATAATATTTATCTATATAAAATATCAACTCTTTGGAGGCTCTCCACGTTCCAGCAAACCATAGACCTCATGGTCCATTAATTTCAAATATAGGTTACCCCTGAGATAGGTTGCAACTCCATAAGAAATGGTAAACTAGAAATAGCATGTCCTCCGTGACCAAGGTGCCAACCCAATAGCCATGTTTCTCCAAGGCTCTAGGAGCCCTCTAGGCTAACATCCAAGGTGCCAACCCAATAATCATATTGATCTAGGGCTCTATGCAACCTCCAGGCCATAACTAGTTTGGCTCAATAGTAAGTCTAGAACCCAAGTAGCACACCCTTCTCCAAGATGGCTAATCGTTCAGTGATTCCAACTGTCCAGGTCTAACCAGCCAGTATCTAGAACTGTATTTGATTCCATAACCCAAGTGCCACACCCTTCTTCAATACTTTATAGTCCCTCTGTGATGCCCACCTTCAAAGGCTCCCATACTATGATTCCCCAGTTAGTTCCAGAATCCCTCATTGTGTTCAATGATTGGTTCATCCATGTACCATGCCATAATCCTCCTCAAATAAATAATGATAATCAGTATATCCATAACAACAACAATAATAATAATAATATATATCCTCGTAGGAAGGTCCACATATACTTTCACACTACATGGCCTTTCTCTTCCATGTGGCACTTCTGAAGCTACACAAGCCCCAAGTTCCTTTTTTCATCAAATTTTATCACCCAACACTCCATCTCGTTATCATGGAGTTGCATTGCCCCTCTTACTCTTTTTTGTGGAGTGCTCCATAACTAGCCTATTTTATTATTAATAATAAATGTTTAATTGCACCATAATTTCAATTTCATCTATTTGACCTCAAAAACCTTAAAGGCATATCTATCTATCTATCTGATCTATCTATCTATTATATATATATTATATTATATATTATATAATAATATATATGGGCATGCTTTCCCCAAAATATATAACATAGACATGCATGCACGTAGGCCCACAATATAACTCTAGCTCACTAGCCTCATACCAAATTACATCAATTTACATTATCTTAGATAGGTAGGGGTGTCACATTCCTCCTCCCCTTATTTTATGCACTCTCATTAGTGCATTATATGTCCATAATCGAACTCAACCACTGCAAAGTGACTTGAGCTCACAATTTTAATTGTAAGTTGATGTCCTCATGGATGGTTAATGTGCAAGTTTAGTACCACTGTCCTCACACCTAGAGGAGATAAAACAAAAAAAATTAATATCACCAGTAGTTGTTACTCACATATATGAGCACATATAAATGTATTAATTTTCTTTCTTTTAGGAAGAGAGACCAACAATCAAGTGCATACAACCACTAATAAAAACAAATCATAAAGAATGAAATTTTTATGTAATGTAATATATTATAGTTATCGTTGGCTCCTAAAATGCCTCAACTTATAACTATGGTCGTCACATACAATTTTTGCATGCAAATATATATCTTTAACTACTATTTCCACCTTTCTAATTTCCTTCATTCTTGCTGCTCTAGTTAAATTTAAATAATAGTCAACATTATCAAAGTTGCATCAAACATGTTACCAATTTGTATTGTTTTTTATAGCACCTATCATATATCAAATTCACAACTATTTTGACCTATGATAAAACCCTATCATAAATTTTCATTAGTTCCACCATAATACTTAGTATGGCCTTGTGAAATTTCAAGACATATCAAAAGTCCCATTGGAGACCTATTACTACCTACTATAATCTTATAATAAATTAGTGACAATACCTATAATAAACATTTTTTAACCTATTATTAATCCATCACTGGCCTACGAACAACCCATGATAGCTTGTGTATAAACGTATTATAAAATATGCAACAAACTTGTCATACACCTGTGACAAGTGTTTCATAAATCTATAAGACAACATGTGGCTGACCCATATAGCTATCACACTCTATTACAATATGTAATATATTTTTCGCCTACATGAAACAACTTATTATGCAACCTATAATATAATTTCCACCTACCTATGATCAATTTTTCCAATAACTAGCTATATATTTCATCACCCTTACTTGTGAAAATACATCATATAAAACGCGATATGCCTGTCACTTACCTATCACTAAATTTGGTACAACCTATTGCCAACCTATATACTTGCTATAAACCTATTAAAATGTTGTTGTAACTTGCCATGATCTTGTGATAACCTGTGACATACTAGATATAGCCTATTATAACCCATTTCAGTCTGGTCCCCCACTAGTCACAACCCAACTATTGTAACCTATCATATACCTATCATTAATCTAATATAATCATGTGATTATAACCCTGCCATAAATTGTTAACAACCCATGTTGTAACAACCTCGAGTTAAATTTAATGCAATAAAGGATAATAAAGGAAAAATGAGACCAAGATCATGGGACATGTATTCCAAGTTGAATGGTGGGTGAACATTATAATGGGCATCATTTTTGGTTTATATATGGCGATGGAAATTGGAAAAGATGTTGGCAAAGGAAAAGAGGTAATAAATGGCATTTAATTATGAAAAATAAAGTAAAGTAGGAGAAAGGGAAGGTGAAGAGACACAAATTTGCATGCAAGAGAAATTAGAAGAAAAATGAAGGAAAAGGAGACATTAATGATAAAAAGGCACTTGACAGACAACTAATATATTTTTTCCCAACTTTTGAGCAGCTGTAACAAATGAGAGAGAACAAGCATTTGGACAAGAAAGCAAAGGAAATCAAAATGAATGAAAAGGATAAGCAAAGGAAAGTGAAGGAAATCAAGAAGAAGTTTGGATCAACAACTTCAACAGGAGGATTCTATAGGTAACACATTACATGTTTGATTTCCTAGCTGAGGTATGAATGTATGGTACATGAATTGGTTTGTTTGGTTTATTTGTTGTCATTGTCATGGGTTTTGT
Source organism: Pinus taeda (assembly GCA_000404065.3). Taxonomy (NCBI): domain Eukaryota; kingdom Viridiplantae; phylum Streptophyta; class Pinopsida; order Pinales; family Pinaceae; genus Pinus; species Pinus taeda. Next base: position 117,234 of record APFE030967868.1, on the reverse strand, counting down.
CAGGTTTTACTGTGGTTTCAGCCTTTCCTTTCCATTTCCTCGATAGCCTTTTTGTGATTGGATTCATTGTTGGTTGAGAATTAGATTTCCAAATTGTTTTGGAACTAAGTGAGGTTCTCTAAAAAAAAATCCCAGGGGTTGGGGGTAGATTATGGTTTTCTTTGGAAATCCCTTGATAGGTGGGTGAAGACAACGAAATTACTCAAGGTAATGGTGAAGAAAATCTGAGACATCCAAGCTTAGTTTTTCTTTGTGATCTTAGGACCATTTTGGTGAGATCATGATAGGTTAAGGGTCGGGGTGGTCTAACCTTTGAATTCCATTGTTGGTTATGTCTAGTTTATACCGTTAGATCCCACATTCATGCTTGGTATATGGCACAAAGTTTTTTGGATGAAATATATATTTTGTTTAACCCATTCTATGGTCGGGTGGTCCGTGGACATCCTGAACTTGGTTGGCTTTTGCATATGTTAATACACGACATTTTCCGTATTATTATTTATGAGCATATGTGCTAGTTCTTTGGTGATATTATGGAAGATTTGTCATGGTTTCTATTCTAGTTATATGATGGTTATAAGCATGGTTCTATGATGTGTTCTAGCTATGGATTTTATTCATGAATTGATAACTATTTGAATGGTTGATGAATGCATGGGCTAACAAGTCTTATTGCAACAAGTTAGAGAGGAAACATGCACTTGTTGGTCATTCTTAAATTAGGAATAACAATTTATGATCAAATATGCATTCATAACATGTAACTCATATGTTTACCATGTGTTTGATGAAATGTATGTTGAGAACTAGGCTTGTACTTATTAATATTTTTAACAATTTTTGGATAGTTAGTCTTGTTATCAGCATTGTCCTAATTCTGGAAAGTTACTGGAAGTTCTAGGTAGTGGTCTAGGTACTAGCTTGAAAAATTGGCTTAGATATCACAACTACAGGCACATAACTAATGATATGGACTCACAGCTGCATCGAGAAAGGCTTGTGGATGTGTTCAGAGGCTCACAACTGCATGCATGTAATGTAAATGGTACAATTGGGATGTAAGTTTTGGGACAAAGGGTTCCAGCTCAGGGATTGGTCACTTGGGGTGGTTTTTCAACCTCTGAGTGATCTATGGTTCCTAAGGAAGGTTTGTAAATCATTAGATAATAGGCCCCACTTACTTAACTGGAACTGGGAGGTCTGTTCATTTCCTAGTATCACTCCACTTCGCATTTACCAAGAGGGATTGTAAAAGTGAGTAAATGTGGGATGGGTGGTTACAAAGTGGTATCAGAGTGAGGTTGCAACACTGTACATCGGGGTAAAAGCAGATCGTCCTACAAGTTTGTATTTTTGGCATGAAAGTATGAGGGTAAATGGTTGTTATATGCCTTGTGGTTATATGCATGTCTATAATTCTATTATTGTCGTGGTTACCTAAGATAGAGGCTACTTAATTAGTGTGGTCAAATGCACATTGGTTGGTTAATCATGCATGGTAATTAACTTGTTGGTATATGCATTGTGTTCATATGCATGATGACTATGGTCATTATGGTTAAGATCTTTATATTATATATATCGTGATAATCTAGATTTTCCAGTGAACATAGTTATGGTTATGATATTCATGTATGAATCAATATACTTGTAATATTGTGTCGTACTAATTTGGATTGAAATATGTAGATGTGATAACCTCCCCTAAGATAAATTGAGGTATGAGTTTGAATTTTTCATCTATTTGGTTTATATAACATGGTATGTTTGTAGGAAATATAATATCAATGACAAAGAGTAGAGTAATGGACTACAGTTGACATCCCCCCCTTACAGGCTTGGCGTGAAATCTATGGAATGGGAAAGGTGAGTTGAGCAACAAGGGGGAGAGTATTCTCTTGATATGGTTGATACACTTAGGAATCTGATGTCAAAGATCAAAGATCATAAGTTGCAAGGAAGCCAATGATAAGTTATTTGAATCACAGGAAAGAATCGCTAGAGCTAATGAAAATAAAGTTGAGGTTAATGTAGTCATCAATTGGATATTTACAAAGATAGGGACAAATGGGGATCAATTATGGATAGGAATAGTATATTAATGGGGCTTATGGCTGCAAGTATGTTACATGACATATGTTGCACAATGATGATGCAGTCACAGGTGGAAAATATTTGGATATACCTGGTAGGAGGGATATTGCATATGGATTTCATTCTAGCTCTATATCTTAGAGACATCATCACCATTTCTTCCAGCATCCTTGCAGGAGGAGTAAGAAGGGATATTTTCTAGCAGAGTGAATGAAATTAAAGATAACTACCTTAGGCCTCAAGGGAAAAGCATATAGTTGGTGGGAAGGTGTTAAGTGTGTCAGAGGCATCATATATGAGGAGATGAATTGGGATGAGTTGATGTCAGATGATGTAGAATAAGTCTAGTATTGAACCTATGATGAAGATAATCATGGGAAGCATTACCCTTTGTATCATAGTGCTTGATGGATACATGGCAGGACTCACATCTACAATGTGTAGGAGGTGTGGACAGCTTTGGATGTAGGTCAGAGCATTCCTCAAATCTATGTAGCAATGGATAATAGGTAGGAAGCTCACCAGGTATCCAGCATTGCGATCAAGGTGGAACTAAAGGGAGAGTTCCATGCATAGTCTCAACGCATCTTGTAATGAAAGGAGCTCATGCTTTAGCGCTATCGTAGAGAAAGTAAAGTGCATGGAAGAAATTTGGGCTTAGGAAGCTACACGGTAGATGGATGATAAAATACAAGCATAATAGTGGGTTATCAATGATAGTTGGATTCATCAAGGGAATTGGAGTCCCTTGATATATGGTATGAACATGTGTTTAGTTGCAAGGAAATGTGCTTAAAACAATAAGGTAAGGTAAGTGGTATATTTTTATATTTATTTATGCATTCACAATGTTTTGTTTATGGCAACATGATGTGGGTAATTTCATGGCAAAGAGACTTCCATGAAATCTTGAAGAAGGTTCAAGCTGAGCTTTCCCTTGGAAGCACTCAGAACCATATGGTTCATTCATGGTGTTTGTTGCTAGTTTTGTGCTTTTAGTAATTGTTTATTTTTTTACACTTGATTTGTAGTTTTGATTGTGTCTAGTGCATGGCCATGCCACCTTGTTTGTGGTTTCTTGGAATTTTATGTTTTCTCCTTGTTTTCTTCTTGTGCTTTTCTTTTATGTCTTGAGGGTATTGTGAATTGGATGGGGAAAGAGGAAGGCTAATGGAGCTCAAGGAGAGCTAAATGAAATGCAACATGTAATGTATGACCTAGATGAAGACCAATGCATGAGTAAAGGGAAGTTAAAGGAAAGAATATGACAACCAGTTGTGTTGGTTGGGTCCATTGGGGTAAATGGATAGTGGTAGGACATTCATGAGAAAGGTAACAAGAAAGGTAATGTAAATCATTATGAGGTAGCATATGCCTTAGCTATGTTGGGAATTGTTGTTCTTAGTGTTCTCTGTGTGTTGCATGGATAAAGGGACATATCTTAACGTTGACTTTATGACCACTAAAAATTATGTTGTGATCGTGATTATGATAGTATATATGTGTGTATTTGTGTGTGTGTGTGTGTGTGTGTGTGTGTGTGTGTGTGTGTGTGTGTGTGTGTGTGTGTGTGTGTGTTTGTGTGTGTATGTGTGTGAATTCAATTTTCTGGTAAGGTTTTTAGGGATCATTCTTGTGGAAGAATGATTGCTTTATGCATATGAATGGCATGAAGAGGTTCCTAGTTTATGAGGAATCAAGTGGGTAGAGTAGCCCTGACAAATATATGAGGTTAGTATCAAATGGATATTATTTGATATTATGTACTTATAAGTATGCATATGTTTATGGTATGGTATGTGATGCTAAAGGACACATTAGTAGAATGAAAGTAGTGTGATTTGTTGCATGCTAGGGTAAGCGTGGATAGTGGAATAGCCAAAGACCTAGGACTTGGGTTGTGGTTTCACACGGTAAGCCATAGGAATGATACTAGAGGAAAGTTTCTCTATTAGAGACATTGAGGTCTCTAGATGTGTAGTACTACTATTGTGTATATGTTCTGTTAGAGCCTAGATCAACCTCAGGCTAAAGGGAGGCAATCTTAGGATAACCACAAACCAAGCTTAACCTAGTAGCTAGCCCCACCAAGTCAGAAGAGGGCTCTCTCCTTGTCAATCTCAGTGGAGATGACTGAATTGAATATGGATTTTAGGCTAGGTAAAGTAGATCTAGGGTTTTGGTTGATTTTGATGGTTTTGTTGCTGGATCAAATGGAGCAAGCAACTTTGGGTTCGGGAAATCAAGTCAAAATTAGAGGGTGTTATGTGGGGCGAGGTAGGTAGGTGTTTTGGCACTTAGAATTGAGTGAGATGGTAGGTCTAACACTGGTGAGGGGCTAAGGAGATCATGCAAAGGTTATGAATCCTCTTCAAATAGTAGAAAACATTAAAAAACTAAATGTATTCCTAAGGCAGAGCACTGATATCAATGTATTCCACCTATCTATCTTGATTCATTTAGTTAAGAAGAAAACATAGATGTTGGCACAAATAAACACATGAGAGAAACTACTAACAAAAAGGGGAAACAATGCCAAGACACATTACCACAAGAATCCCACAAAAATAGTTGCAAACCCTATTTTATTTCCTTGCCAAACTCCTGTAGTGATGTACAATGAAGCTCAAAGCATCCACAAGAGTACAACCTTTACAAATGACTAAGAAGTACATAATATAGGCACCAAACCACCTGTGCTAGCCATCAGGGGTCAAATCCATGAGAAGAGGGGTGTTTTCAACCATATCTAAACTAAGAACAATAATATAGGCAATGGAACAACTTGCCTCTAAAACCATGGAAATTGATTCATTCAACCTCAAAGCACCTCAAAATGGTGAATCTACCCCCAAGAGTCATTTTTAAATTACATTTACACACCATAGCATCATTAAATCCATAGATTCGTCCAAAAGGAGAGTAAAATTCAAATTATAGAAAAACTAGGTGAAATTTTGATTTTTGGGCAAAACTGGCAAAATCCATCCCATCCGCATCGCTTTTTCCAAGCTAGTTTTGGGGACCTTCCCCTTAACCTAATTGAGTGCACGATGGCTTGTTGGAAAGGTCTATCTATATAGCTTATATAAAAGCTTTAATTTCTAAATTTGGAGGTCATTTCCCCCCTCAAACATAAAATCTCCCAAGACTGCTTCCTGTCTGTCAAAAAAGTGGCAGAGAGGTCATTTTTTTATGGTTTTTTGACCTTTAGGTGACCAAGATCTTCTCCAAATTTCCTAAAACATTTAGGGACTAATGTTATCACCATGATGAATCTAAATATGTAAGCCACTTCTTCAAAAAGTGCCCCCATCAAAAGCACAGCGCCACCGGGATTTCTTGTGTTTCTAAATTCAAAATTTGAAAATTACAAAATTTAATCAAAATTATCCCAAAATTGGCACAAGGCACCCTCAGGAACTTCTTTGATGAGCTAATGATGCATCATCTAGGATTTCTAATTTATTTTTCTCCTTTTTTCTTCTCAAAGCTTTCCTCAGTCTTCCTTATCCTCATATTACATATCTTATTCTAGGTCATATAGTGATAGGCCATGTGGCAAAGCAATTTATTTTCCTTATTGGCATTCTCTAGCAACTTCTCAAGGTGGATGTTCACCATCTCTAACCAAGTTTCTTGGTAATTTTCAATTTCTTTCTCAATGGAGGTCATCTTGACCTTTGCCTTCTTTGCCATTTGCCTCTCTTCTCTAAGCATTTGCAACTCCATGATAACTCGCTTGTCAATTAATTGCTTGTTTTCCTACTCAAGGTAATTAATGATCCACTTTGCCCTTTCCAAATTTATTAACAAGGATTGAATGCCAGCCTCTTGTTTCTTGATGGTGTCCTTAGCACTTTGGGTCTCCAAATCAATGATAAATTCCCTGTGCTTCCTCATGAATAACTAGGTCAAAGTCCCTCTCTTGCTCATCATTAGGATGCTCCTATTGCATTTTATCTTTGGCTTTACCTTTATCCTTGGTGTGCTACCCAAGATGTACCTATTTTGTTGAAGGAAAAGGCAAAACCCCATCCACTCCTTGTGGGCAAGACCCCTTCCACTCCTTGTGGAGATAATACTCTCCTAGCAGTTGCAAAAAGTCTCTTAGTGCCTCTCTCATAAGTGACAAACACTGGCCCTCCAAAATTTTGAGCTTCTTTGACTTGTTCATGTCCTGAAGGTTCACCTTCCTCCTGATGCACTGATAAGAATATTTGAGGTCCTTTGAACACCTCATGAGAAATGAAGGTTTCCCATGGGATATTCAGTAGATTCAACTGATGTAAGGCAATGATGTTGATCACAGAGAAGTAGTATATGATGTTCAGTTGTTGGAGATACGGCTTTTTCTTAACATAGTGTGCCATCTTTTCAATATTCCGGAACATGTAGTAAGGAATATCCATCATTCTCACTCTAGTTAAATGCATCAATAATCTAATGTGGTATGCATATAACCTTGAAAACCTACCTCCACAAGTAAAATATTTAATGATGATTTTCATGAGTAGAGAAAACCTTTGCTCTAGGAATTTGAAGGGAAACACTCCTTTTAGTTTACCAAGACATGTAGTCTTGATATAAGGCTCATAAAAATCCTTGTCAATGTATTGTCCTTTGTTCAATTTGTCACCTACATTTGGAATGCTTTTAGCCTCTAAAATGATAGTAGGTGAAAGAGTGAAGGTAACTCCAGCTAGTTCTACTTCATTATTGACCAGGTGTGTCACAAATACCCTTGCTAACTCATGATCGAATTTGACCCTCTCCACCATTTCACGGAAACCATAACAAGGCTGATTTTTGAAACATGAGATGTCAAGTGGAAAAGAAAGTAACTCTCTCAGACTAATGGTCTCCTCCCTGGTTATCTTTCCCCCTTTGTGAGATCTCTTCTGTTGCAAATTTATCTCCTTGGAACTATCACTGAGGGTCTCTTCCCCAGTTTCATAATCAATTTCCATTGGTTTTAATGATTGTAAATGTTGGTGAGAAATGAAGGAGTAGTGTGGGTGAGTGATGAGTATGAAGAGATTTCAAAAAGAAGGAAAATGATGAGGAGAAATGGGGATATGAATGGGGATTAAGGGAGTGAAGTGTTTGGAGATTTAGGGAATAAGGGGAGTGAGTAGGTTTTGTATATAAGATATAGGGTTTCAAGGATTATGTATGTAAATAGGGTTTGGGAGTGTTATGAGTGGTAGGGTTTAAATGGGATTAAGGTTTTAGTGTATGGGAATTTGGCAGTAGTAGCAGAAATGAATGAAAGACCAACCACAATGAACAATGAAATGGAGGGTTTGATTTTTATGGATCAATACCAACAAGAAAAACACTTTACAACAAGGAGGAAGAGTGCACCTACTTGTAAAGGAGGTGAACTTGGGAATTTGAAGTGTTTTGACATGATTTGAGGTAATTTAGGTGATTTAGCAGTGGTTATGGGTGCATTCAATAGGTGTGCAACACCCTCCAATAGGTGCACAACACCAATCCAATGCGTAGCACTAGTGTTATTTAACACAGGCATAAACTCCCAGGTGTGAAACACTCATCCAATGTGCAGCGCTTGCTGATAGGTGTGCAACACCTGCAATTTTCTTGAAAAATATCTTGACTTGCTTCCCCTTGCCCACTAACAACTAAAAATCCCTTTTTTGGGTTCTGCAATGAAATTCCACTTCAACAATGAGGTTACACAAACATAGATGGACTTTTATAGCTTTATAACCCTTTTGATTTTTCTTTTCTCAAAACCCACTTTATAATGTTTTATGTGCTTTCTTGAAATCTTCTGTTTCACTAATATTTGACCTTTTGGCTTTGGACAGGTGGACTTGATGCTATTTTTTTTTTACTTTTTTGCAATAGAAAGAGTTGGCAATGTCACCAGGTCACTAGGAGCAGCCTAGGAATATTTATTACATATAGAAACCATAAAATTAGATTGAATTACATGAAAATAAAATAGTAAAATACAAATGCTTTGTTTTACCTCAAAACAAGTTTTGAGGTTAAACAGGTTTATTTAGCTTATAAAGAAGGAAATTATGATTTTTTAAAATTTTCCAACCCCCTCATGTGTCTACGGACATTTATTACTCTTTTGAATGACCATCGCAAAAAACCCTAAGACCCAGTGAAACTAAACCCTAAGACTAATTTTTTATAAATGAAGTGAACTGGAATGACTTTGAATGATTGAAAAGATATGTGAAATAGGTTAGTAGGTATATAGCATGAGGGACAAATGAAATAAAACCCTACCATCAGTTGATCCATGACCTAACAGAGTGAAGCTCATCAGAATGGGACACCTAATATGAAATGCAAAAGAGAAATTTGATCACTGATGGCAGTGTGAAAGCACTGACACTAACATGTGGTACTCTGTCATGAGTGTTGTGTAGTCATTGTATAGTGACAAGTGTATTCATTGTATTATACTATGTTTACACATATGTGTGGTATTTTACACTGACTGTATCTGTATGTCCGGTGTTGTACACTAGGTGTAGGTGTATGTGTTGTGTTGTACATCATGTATGTGGATGTGTATGTGTTGTGAAGGGGTTGGTTATCAAGTTCCCTATGGTTGTGGGTTGGAACAAATGCTCTGGAAGCCCTTGAACAACTCAGTTGAGTTACTAGATCCTAGAGCTATAGGTTGGGAGAAATGCTCTAGAGCCTTGTGGGTTGAGTTACTAGTCCTTAGAGTAGAAGTTGGAACAAACTCTCTAGAGACCTGAGTTAGCTGTGGGTTGAGCTACTAGTTCCTGGAGCCCTGAACAACTTGTGATGACACCAATATTGAGTAGTTGATATTGAGGGTAGAGGATTTTATGTCTATGGTTTACCTTGTTGGCAATATTGAGGGTAGAGATTGTTTGGTATCTGGATTCCCTTGTTGTTGATATTGAGGGTAGAGGTGATTTAGTCTTTGGATTCCCTTGTTGCTGATATTGAGAGACAAGGAAGTATAGTCTCTATATTCCCTTTTTTCTTTGAAGAGAAGAAAATGCACTGGGTGCTTTCCAATTTTGGCAACCGATCTAGTGTGTGTGCATGATTGAAGAGAAGAGAAGGCACTTAGTGCTTTCCAGGTTTGAAAAATGAGTTGGTGTGTGAAAATAAAGGACAAAGAACAAAGAAAAAAGTAACTAACCATTAGAAAGATAAGTATCAGTATCTTATTTCAATTTTTAATTATGCACATAGTTTATGATTTTGATTTATGATGGTTTTGTTTTGATCTAACCGAATGTGATTATGTTTATACATAATGATTTGATAAAATAACCAATTTGACTTGCTATGACAAGAAGTAAACAAAATTGCAACAATACCTTATTGAATATACATCAACAAGGTATGATTTAAATTCATGTCAATTAATTTTTAGTCTAATGGTAATTATGTGGTTGTTATATGAAAGAAGGGAAATTCCATGTTTTGGTGGTTGAAACTAATTGCAAGAATTAGCATCAATAACAAAAGGAATTGGAATATGAAACAGTATTCTGGTAAAGCATTCAAGAGTAGAGCCATTGTGGGACACTGGTACCCAACAATGTCCATGTATTGTGATGAGCATGCTATGACTGGTATGATGGTTTTAAGGTAGGGATATTCCTTGTTTTTTGGACCTTTCAATGCAAGGAAGCCTTGGCAAGGTATGGATCACGAGAGGGACTGTGTAGTAGAGAAGGGGATGTTGGGAAACTTAGAAGGTGAGTGACTGCATAGAAGGGGGTCACCAAATTTTGCGAGGGACTATGTACCACAGAAGAGAGGGTCAGGGAATAAATTTGTTTTGGTCATTAGCATTGTGAGATGGAATCCGAAACACATTAGGAGTTTTCCCTAGAACAACGAGTTTGTAACCATTCACTAAGAAAACAAGTAGTGCAAGGATTGTAGTGATGGTCATTGGATGTGGAATATCATTTTGACAGTGGATTTTAGACTTCCTTGGAAGGAGGTGAATCTTGGTGTTGAGCCTCAAACCTGCACTTCTTTACACATCCTCTCAGCCTCCTTTTCCTATTCATTTCCTTCTTTTTCCACTCATTCCCTCCATCAAATTGCTCAAATCATTGTATTTTAGGAATTTTTACATGGTTTGCTAATTATGCTAATGATTGTGTTGTTGGTTTAGAATTTTGGTTCAAAGTGCTGCATTTCCGCAGCGCACACAGGGTTTTTGCAGCTGATCCTGGTTTCCGTAGCCAACCCCAAAATTCCGCAGCTGTTTTATTAAATGATATGTTCAAGGTGTCCTCCGGGAAGAAGAGCCACATGGGCAAGTTCGTGGAACCAAAGACATGGTGTGTGTCCTTCCAGCTCACCCAAACCGGTCATAAAAACTCGTGGTCAACGAGGAGGCAACTACGGTCAACAGAAGTCATTGGCGGTGGCACGGCTCTGCGCGTTCTGTTTTAGAGCACGTGAAGAATAGGTGGCATCTTCCTCAGCCACGAAGACAGTGGGAAACATGAATCCAACAGCATATTGAATGCCCACAATGACCGTTGCCTAAATCCAAGGACGCAGCAAAACTACGTGTTTTTACACAGCTGCTTGAATAGCTTAGTTTTCGTTAAGTTAGTCTACTTTGCTCTGTTATAAATAAAGAGTCTTTGAATGTTGGATAGAGAGCCGATAATATGTAATTTTGAACTCCCCACTGTACCTTCTATTTTGATACATAATATATGAGAAGACTGTTTTCCATTTGAGCATGTAACTGATCATTGAACTGGCTGGAGTAGGCAAAGGGCCCCTGTTTACTGAAGGCCTGTATAGTACTCTTTAATTTCTTGCATTTTCTTTTCTCATTTCATGTATAATAGTTGTACAAAATGCCTTTGATTGCTGTGTTTTGATCATGTACAATAGCTGTATATAAATTTTGAATTCTGCTTATTTATATTTCTCCACTTTTCCATGACTGATCAATGTGTTATGCAGGTTTCTTAGGTGTGCCCGGGACAGTTTCTTTCTTTTCTTTTCACAACTAGTGACACTTGTGATCATCTTGTCTATGTTGCTGACCTTCCTTGTTTTGCAGCCTTTATTTCCTTACTATCATTTCTTTACTTTGGATAGTTGCTTCCTGCTTTTAGACATCAAGTTGTTTACCTATTGATGGTTTCTTCTCCATAATTTAATATCTTCATTGAGGACCAAAATATCACTTAGCACAGCTTGGTTTAGTTGCTTAAGAACTCACAATTGGTTGGCTTATTTTTAACTTTTTCTCACATGATATATTCAGTTAAAAGACAAGAGGTTAAGAAGAAGTTAAAGTATTTGTGACTAGTCTTTCGTTTATGTAGATTTACTTTAGTTTCACATTGCTTGGTTTTTTATTTGACATAGATTTCATCTTCATTTTCTTGTAGCAGTAGAGATACTGGGCCAATGTCATTAGTCTTTTATTTGATGCCTTTATTTTCCTTTAAGAGTTGATTTCATTTTAGTTGTTGTTCAAGCTTTCTTGTAGAATATTTTTAAGTTATAAGAAATCATTTAAAGCTCATCACAATCTCACACACTTCACTTGCTTTATTTCATTTCCATCACATCACAATAGGAGAGATATACTTGAAAACAAACTTAAAAAGTTAAAAACGACAAAAGCTTAAGAATCAGTTGCCTAAGTACATACAGTACACCTCACTTCATCAGCTTACGAACCCCGGGTTGACATTTAAAAGTTGCAATTTAGACATCACTAAATTGACCAAACATTTTGGCGCCGTTGCCAGGGAAGTGAAAATTAGGTAGCCAATTCTTAAA
>APFE030967868.1:74607-87824 GCA_000404065.3 Pinus taeda | reverse complement strand
AAACAAGAACAAGAGGTAATTGCATTACTACAAAAATACTCAAAAGCATTTGCCTGGGATTATACTGATATGCAAGGAATCCATCCTAGCACATGTATCCACCACATCTATACAGATGATAAACTTAAACCTGTCAGACAACCTCAAAGACGAATGAATCCTATGATGAAAGAAATAGTGAAAGAGGAACTGCAAAAACTGTTAAATGTTGGATTCATCTATCCTATTTCAGATAGTCAATGGGTTTCTCCACTAGTTATTGTACCAAAGAAAAATGGAAAGTGGAGGGTATGTGTAGATTATCGGGAGTTAAACAAAGCTACATTAAAAGATCATTTTCCTCTACCATTCATTGACCAGGTGTTAGACTCTTTGGCTAGAAAGAAATACTTCTCTTTCTTGGATGGGTTTAGCGGGTACAACCAGATTCGAATAGCAACAGAAGACCAAGACAAGACTACATTTACTTGCCGATGGGGAACCTATGCATATAAAGTTTTTCCATTTGGTTTATGCAATGCACCTGCAACTTTTCAAAGAGCAGTGCTTGCGATATTTGCTGATCTAGTCCATGAATGTGTAGAGGTTTATATGGATGACTTCACAGTTTATGGAAATACATATGATGATTGCCTCAACAACCTTGAAAAGGTCTTGAAAAGATGTATAGAAACAAATTTGTCATTAAGTAACGAAAAATGTTATATGATGTTGACAGAGGGTATAGTTCTGGGCCACCATATTTCCGCTTTAGGAATTAAGGTGGATCTGGCCAAAATCCAAGTCCTCGTTAACCTGATGCCACCTACAACACAAAAGGAGGTAAGGAGTTTCTTGGGCTATGCAGGCTATTACATACGATTCATTGAAAACTTTAGTAAAATAGCTCAACCTCTGTTTAAACTATTGCCACGAGATGTTGAATTTCAATGGACAAATAGCTGTCAGAATTCTTTTGAAATTTTAAAAGACAAACTGTCAGTGGCACCCATACTTCATGGGCCAAACTGGTCTTTGCCATTTCATATTTCCACTGACGCATCTGATACTGCGATAGGTGCCTCTCTTGGACAGAAAGAAAAATTGTTCAATTATGCAATATACTTTATAAGTAAGAATCTAACACCTACAGAATTGAACTACACAGTCACGGAAAAAGAAATGTTAGCTGTCATACATGTAGTAAATAAATTCAGGCATTATATAACAGGATATCAAGTTTTCATTCACACAGATCATTCAGCAATCAAGAACTTGATGAATAAACTCATCACCAATGGACGAATAACAAGATGGATCCTGTTATTGCAAGAATTTAGTATCACAATACAAGACCGGCCAGGCAAAGAAAATCAAGTGGCTAACTTTTTATCCCGCATACAATCACCTGACGACCCAAATCCAGTTATAGAAAACTTTCCAGATGAACATTTGTTTGCCATAACAGTTAAAACACCTTGGTTTGCAGACATTGCAAATTACTTGTCATTTGGAAAATTTCCAACTCAATTCACTAGCAAGCAAAGAAAGAAAAATGTTAGAGAAAGTTCTAGATATAGCTGGGTGAATGGTGATTTATTTTATACTGGTTCAGATCTAATGATTAGAAAATGTGTGTGTGAAGATGAAATATTAGACATTCTCAGAGCATGTCATGATGAACCATGTGGTGGTCATTGTGCAGACAAACGAACAGCATATAAGGTGTTGCAACTGGGCTATTACTGGCCATATGTCTTCAAAGATTCTAAGGCATATGTCAAGCAATGTGACAGTTGCCAAAGAACAGGGAAACCAATCTTATCAGATGAAATGCCGCTCAAGCCACATGTCCTCATCGAGCCATTTGAGCAGTGGGCACTTGACTTTGCTGGACCCATTAATCCACCATCAAATGGAAAAAGGTACATTCTAGTATGCATGGACTATGTTACAAAATGGGCGGAAGCCAAAGCAGTGAGTAGAGCAATAGAAGACACTGTAGTCACCTTCCTCTTTGAAGAAATTTTTGTGAGATATGGAGTACCTAGACAAATTATAACAGATCAAGGAACACAATTTACATCAAAGCTAGTACGAGATCTGACAGAAAAATACAAGATTAAACACAGGAAGTCTACACCATATCATCCTCAAGCAAATGGTCAGGTAGAATCCACAAATAAAGTGCTAGAAAATATCATGACTAAGACAGCACAGTTGAACATAAAAGATTGGTATGAAAAGTTAAAGGATGCACTATGGGCCTACAGAATCACATGGAAGAACACAACTGGTTTTAGTCCATACCAGTTGGTCTGTTGGAAAGAAGCCTTCTTTCCTATCAAATTTCAAATACAAACATATAGACTAGCAGCTGAATTGGGAATGGACTTAACTGAAGCACAACAACAAAGGATCATGGAATTGAATCAGTTGGATGAGCATCGTCAACAAGCTATAGAACATATTACATTGGTGCGACAACAAAGAATGAAGTGGCACGACAGATACATCAAGACAAAGACATTTCACAAGGGCGACTGGGCCTTACTTTTTGACTCCAAATTCAAAGACTTCAAAGCAAAGTTTACGACACATTGGCTTGGTCTGTATGAAATTGAAGAACTCTTTGATAATGGAGCAGTAAAGATCAAGACAATTGACCAGGACCCCACCTCATTTATCGTAAATGGACATAGGCTGAAAGTTTATAATAGGCCTATCAGTACAGAAGCATTCATGAAACAACTGGTAGAAGAAAGAGGACTGGAAATTTTGGCTTAGCCATCTTCCAGTTTGAAAAATGAATAAAAAAAAATGTGTATTCTCGAAAAAAAAAAGAAAAAAAAAGGAAAAAAGAAAAAATGTGTATATAAAAAAATAATTTGTTTGCTGGTGAAAACCAGGCAACTAGCACCATGGAAGCATGAATTCATAGGGGAAAACCAGGGTAACCTGGACTCTATGAATTCAAAATTCTTGTTCTATTGACTCAGACAATTTCAATGCAGGGACTCTCCACAATTGACTTGAGGACAAGTCAAACCTTCAGCAAGGGAGAGTATTAGGCTTTTCACTGAAGAAGTTGAGGTATTGCATTGTCCACATTGGGACCTGAAGCAAGAACTTGTTGCAGTAGAACCTGAGGAAACCTGTCAAGGGTAACACAACATTTCATAAGCATTGCAGAGGGACCTGAACAATTCAAGACGTGGAGCACGGCGAACAAGGCACAGCAATAAAAGTCTACTTTTCATCCATCTACAACATTTTGACTTCATCTCACCTGTACAGACATCATCTAAGGGAGTATATTCATAGTCATTTTGTGCTTGAAATTCAATTTTTTTTAGAAACTTTTAGTCTTTGATCTAATTGAAGTTAGTACTTGAGGATATTCATTAATATCATATATTCCATATCCCATATTCCCTATATACATTCCATTTCATTCATATACATTCCCTATATATTCCATTTCATTAACCCTAGGTATTTTTCTTTCGAAGTAAAGAGACCGAACTAAGACAACTCTTTTCACCTGGACATAAACTCAAAGCATTAGTGGAGGAAATAATTTTAGACATGACCCAAATGGTCATTTTAAAATTATAAAGCTATGCTATGCAAGTAAAACTAATCCTATGCACTATATGGAAAACACAAAAAAGTTTTTTTATACAACATATACCATAGTTTAAAAAATATGCACGCGCTAAATATTATGGTATGCAAAGTTTAATGCACTAAAAGTTGTGATATAACGCGCAAAGGTTATAAGGAGTGGTATATATAATAAAGGCGCATAGGATATAATCTATGAAAATGCACATATAATATAAGGAGAAAGTATATAATTTCAGGGCGCATAACATATGACAAGAGACAGGGCAGCAAAGGTATACAAATGTGTGAAAAAACAAAACACTTGCAATAAACCATAAGCTAATGTGAGTATTGCGGCGGCCAGGTAATGAACAATGTTTATCATTGCAATGTAGGCGCACGATGGTGTGGCCATAATTAACAGATGTTGTGGTAATGAATAAAATGTTAAACCATACACACCACAGGCCTGCACACAGGTACGGTTTTCCACGGTGTCATGCCAACCTATGGCCATTGGAGAATGTAACGGTGGAAAAGTCATGCGTATGACACAATAATTCAGCCATCCTCATGACACAGTCGGGCGACTGGTCAAAGAGGACGGCCATGTAAACTATGCATGAAAATACCAATGAATGAGAGGTGTGGTACAGCCATGAAACGGTCATAAACTGACCTCCCCTGCGTTGTTTAAACCACAGTCTTCATTGCCATAAGCTCAGAGAGATAACATTGCAGCCGCAGCACAGTAAAAGGGAAGTGGAATGATTTGAAGCGATTTTTAAAAGAAGGAATCCAAGTTTTATGCGTAGAGGAAGCCGATTCATTTTCTCTCGTGGCTTATTTGTGATGTCATATATTATATTAGTTTGTGCATTGAGTGACTATAGTTGTAGTGTCTAGGATGGTGCAGAGTATGTTTTCTTGCTCCACATCACATGCACCCCCCACACAACTTGCCTTGTAGAGGAGGTGGGTAGGGTCGAGCAGACAAACATACTGACCCTTCAACCATTCAAACTTCATGCTGATCCACCAAGGTAAGACTGGAGCTTATTTCGCTCGGCGACCATGATATGTTATGAATGGTTGATATCAAACTAATGGATTTTCTATATTGCCATCATTTTGATTAGCCGAGGAAAGAGGGATTTGAAGCATTCCACGCGCTCATTTGATAGACAAATAACACTGTGAACTCGCGATAACTCCAAGTTGACAGCACTTATGGATAGATTAACAGATTTTTATGCGTCGATTATGGTATAGCAACAGTAGTTAACAGACAACATTTAAAGTTTAAAATATTGCATGCATCACACGTTGAAAGGATTTGAACTAAATGAGGAATATGATGCATGAAACGTGGAGAGTTAGTTGAAACAGGGGAGGCATGGGGCGCCATAGGTTGGTTATAAGTGCGCTGATTGTTAACTAGTGTTTCACTTAAATGCTACTGACTGTTTAACATACCCTTTTTGCTGCGCGCTATCAGTTGAGAGCTTGTGCATGTCAATATAAATATATACTTGTAGTTTGACCAGAACAGAGGAACGCATACCAAGTTGTCATTGGTTGGAATCGGATTGATTGAGTCATGCTATGTTATGTATATAATGTCAATGCTGAGGACGCGAGTTTGTGAATATTGCGCTGAAGCCGAGAGTGTTTTTCAATTCTGTGTTTTTATGATGAGCCATGAACGCATATCCTCTCAATTAAATGATATATTCGATTGATTTTTCTTGGGATGAGTAATTTTGTTGAGCAGTCCTGTTGATAATGAGGCCGCAAGTTATGTACGTAGGATTTTATGGTGAAGTTGGGGCCTTAGGCCGAGAACATTTTAACAAATTTTGGTTTAATTAACAGGCCGAGAGCTAAATTCTTTTTTTTTTAAATACACAGTAAATCATGTTTTTTTGCAATGAGTAAACATGGTTATTGCTGCATGTGTATTTAGTTTTAAAAAAAAATCACAGAGATCCGTGTATTAATAGAAGAAATGTACAGGTGTTGTTTACATTAAACAGGGGACTCAAACAATGTTTTTTTGCAAAGGATAACAGAGGCTAAAAAGGGCAGAGTTGAGTTGAGTTTGAGACTGAAGGTAATCATCTTTGCCTTATAAATTTCATTTTAAAGAGACAACAAGTCATAAATTTTTATTGTTAAAATGAAGTTAGTAACATCAGAGGCCTATATTGATTGGTTTACAGAAACAATGGAAAACAGAGTAGAACCAAAATTTCAGATAGAAAGCTAGGGAAAAGAGACTGTAGAAAAACTGTATCAGGCAGGGATGATAGGCTTCTTACAGAAATTTAATGGCCATTCTGATGAGATAACCAAAGACTTTATAAATAATTTCAGCCAAGACCAGACTCGGGTAGGAGAAGTCATTGTCCCGATAACACAAGAATACTTGTCCAAAGCCTTAGACTTGCCAATGATAGGGGAGAAGTATCACAAAGGCCTACACTTCAAGGAGAAAGCGTAGACTTTCTTCTTAGAGAAAAACCGTAAGGAACATTTGATAGGACAAAAGGGATACCCAGGGAGTGGTTTAATGAACCATGGGGAGAACTAGTCTTGGTCATTAAAAAATTCTTAACTTGTGATTGTGGATATAGCATTGCTCATTTATATCATGTCAGACTTTTATAGCACATCAGAGGGGAAGATAGGATTAATTTACCATACTTCCTATATAGGAGTCTTGTAAGAATGATTGAAACAGTAAAACAGGAGCAAAGGCCTAAAGCAGCATAGATATACCATCAAGGATTAATGAAAATCCTAGTGGAATACCAGGTGAAGTCACACGGCATAGTGTGGAGAGAATTCATGATTAAGAATCATTTTACTGAACAGATTGTTGAAGCACAGGACAAGATAGAATAGGAAAACAGGAGCTTGTTGACTTCCCCCTTATATCCAATAACTAGAGCTAGAAATATGGCCATGCATGAAACTGAAGTATCTGTCATGTCAATTCCTAGGAGGTTTAGGAACAAGAGTCCTACTGACTTAGACAAAGAAGTAGAGGCATATTCTCCCAGAAAACAAGAAGAACATGATATTGCACAAGAAGTCCTTGAACGAGATTCCACATATGATGATGATGCGGCAGCAGCATCATTAATGAAAACAACACAAGACTTTGAAAAGGAAATCAATTTGGCCAAAATCCAAGATTTAACTGATCAATTGGAAATTAGCAAAAACTTGGAAAAGCAATTAACAGAAGAAAACAAAGCACATAATAAGGATAATGCTAAGCTGATCAAAACAAATGAAAAATTAAAAGAAGAAGTAGGCAGATTGAAATGAAGAAATGAATTACTGTCTAAGCAAGCATTCAAATGGCTAAAGGACAAAAACATGTGGCAGGCCAAATATGAGAAACAAAAAGTTAAAGCAGCTTTGTTCAAGGACAGGCATGAATCAAGATTTGATTGTTTGGGCAGGAAACAGCTACAGGTACAGCATCCACTACAGAAAGCAAAGGTTCTAAGAGGAGCAAGCAAGCATGGGGACATGCTTGATGATAAGCAAGGGAGAGATGTTGGGCCTTAGTTTTGGTCTTATTTTGGTCTAAGAAACTTACCTAACCATCTATTTATCATCCATTTTCACTCCATCCATTCCATTTTGATGTATATTTGATGTCCTTTCAGGTATTTAGCTTTAATTTGTCAATTTCTAAAGTTTTTATAAAAGTTTGATTTTAAGTGAAAATTTGACAATTTCAGAAATTCCCGTAATCACTCTATGGTTAATATGGATGCAGGCCACTTGAGAACGAGTGGGATACATGAATGAGAAGCTTGGGAACTACGACCAAGCCACCTATGCTTGGTTCCAACAAAACGAGCTTTATTAGGCCTATTTGAAGCTAGTCAATCATGACTAGTTATCCAGAAATCCCATCTAAATAGGGCAGTTTTGGGATTCCATGATATTAGTCATATTTCTTCGGATGAGGGGAGTGAATTTGAATTGGATAGATGGATTAGAGTAGATAAGTTTGTTAGAGTGAATGTATATCAGGTTGTTTCATAAGACTCCTTATTTAAGAGCCACAACTTTGATGGCTCATACATTGACTTATGATACTTTTATGTTGTGATACTTTTGGTTTGAAGAATTAATTTGAAGACTTGTGCTATTCTCATTTTTCTGCTTAATGCTATGGATGTGTAATTGATTTAGGCTTCTAATATCACTTCTCAAGTGTGCAAGGCAAGGGTGGAGGGCCCCCATTCCAAGCTAAGTACACTTCATTGTTAACTAGTTTTATTTTCTCTAATTTGTTTAGTGTAGAACTGGTTTTTCATAGCTTTATTTCAGATTGCTTTATGATTCATGAATGGTATTTGATTTATTTAGTTGTTAGCTGATTCATCACTTTATTGAATTGAAGAAACACAAATGTTCAAGTTGAGCATCTCTTCTGCTGAAATGATGAATTACAACTAGTTTATTTGATATGCATGCAAGTGGTTTTTATTATGACTTTGAGTATTGAAATGAATAACTTATGATGAAATACTTTATGTGTCTCTTAAGTTAAGAGCTTATTTCGTTAACAATTTATCCATCTCAAATTCTTGATTTTAATCTCTGATTCATTAAGTAATAGTTGAGGCAAAGGTGGACTTCTTGAGTCAAGAACCATCTTAATATTCTTCCTCTACTGTAAACAAGTTGAATTGGAGTTATAGGTTGTATTGCTTTTGAATAAATTATCTTTTGAGGTTTGATTATATCTGATCTTCATACATAGTGAACTTGCCTCAAAGCATAAACAACCCGGATTGATAATAAATAATTGTGTTAGTTTAGGTACATAAATTAGCCCAACAAGTATATATGTGTTTCCATTGTAAATACTGCATCGAGCTATGTTATAAAGCTCTAGTATGCAATATGTTTATTCTGTTTCTAGTAGGATGTCATTGTAAATATTGTATCGAGCTATGTTATAAAGCTCCATAGGAAGTATGTTTTGTTTCCAACAGTTTCTAGGTCATAGATGTCATAGAACACCGAGGATAGTGTTCCCGTAAAGTGGAGGTGTTTGTAACAACCCTAGGTTGAATTTCATGTAATAAGGGATAATAAAGGATAAATGACACCAAGGTCATGGGACACATATTCCAGGATGAATGGTGGATGAATAGTCTAGTGAAAACCAGTTTTGGTTTGTTTATGGTTATGGAAATTCTTTAAGGCGTTGACAAAGGAAAAAAGGCAATAAATGGAATTTAATTATGAGAAATAAAGGAAAATACGAGAAAAGGAAGGTGAAGAGACACAAATTTTCATGCAAGGGAAATTAGAATGAAAATGAATAAAAATGAGACATCAATGATAAAAAGGTACTTGAGAAGCAATTGATAGTCATTTTCCTAAATTTTGAGCAGGTGTAGCAAAGGAGAGAAAACAGGCACTTACACAAGAAAGAAATGGAAGGAAAAAGGAAGGAAAAGGACAAGAAAAGGAAAGTGAAGGAAATCAAGAGGAATGTTGGATCAACAAATTTAGTTGGAGGATTTTGCAAATCATTGGTTGCAATTGTGATTTCCTAGTTGAGGTGAGAATGTATGGTACATGCATTTATTTATTTAGTTTGCTTATTTTCATTGGTATAGGCTTTTCTAGGTTTAACAATGGTTTCATCCTTGCCTTGCCATTTCCTGGATAGTCATAGTGTGATGGGATTTATTATTGGTTGAGCATTGGATTTCTTAAAGGTTTTGGAACTGAATGAGATGGTCTCAAGAAAATTCCTAAGGGTTGGGGATGGATATGGTTTTCTCCAGGAAGCCCTCAATAGATGGGTGGAGATAAGAATATTCCTTCAGATAATGGTGAAGCAACTTCGAGGCATTCAAGATTTTTTTGATTCTGTGATCTCGAGACTAGTTTAGGTGAGATCACAGTAGGTTATTGGCTGGGTTCATTTAACATATGGGTTCTTTGATTATTTATGCATTGTTTTATCCCATAAGATCCAACTTTCATGCTTGGAATATGCCATGGGGGTGATTGGATGAAAGAAAGATTTGGTTCAACCGAATCTATGGTAGGGTGGTATGTGGAAGTCCAAGACATGGTTGGCTTTTGCATATGTTAATACAAGCTATTTTGCTTATTATGATTTATGATCATATGTGTTAGTTATTTAGTGACCTTATGGCATATTTTTTGTAGTTTCTATTCTAGGTATATGTTGGTTATATGCATGGTTCTATGATGTGCTCTAGCTATGACATGTGTTCATGAATTGTTAAGTATTTGAATGTTTGATGAATGCATAGGCTAACAATTTTTATTGTAGCTAGTTAGAGAGAGAACATGGCCTTCTTGGTAATTCTGAAATGAGGAATAGGATTTTATGATCATATATGCATTCATGACCTGTAACTCATATGTTTACCATGTGTTTGATGAAATTTACATTGACCAATAGGCTTGTACTAGTTAAGGTTTCAAACAAGTTTTGGATAGTTATTATTGTTATCAACATTGTCATGATTTTGGAAAGTTACAAGTAGTTCTAGGGAGTGGTCTAGATACTATATTGAAAAAATTGGCTTAGATCTCATAACCATAAGCACAAGAAAGAGAATATTGAGTCACAACTGCATGGAGCATGGGTTCTGCAAGAATTTGGAGGCTCACAACCACATGCATGTTGTGTCAAGGATGTAGTTGGGCTATAATGTTTGGGAAAACTGGTTCCATCTTAGGGTTTGGTCACCTAGGGTGGTTTTTCAACATTTGAGTGATTTGTGGTTCTTGAGGAAGGTCATTAAGTCAGTACTTAGTAGGCCCCACTTCCTTAACTAGAACTGGGAGGTTTGGTCATGTCCTAGTAGCATTTTGCTTCACATTTATGCGAAGGGCTTGTAAAAGTGGTTAAATGCGGGAGGGATGGTTACACATGTACTAATGTTCGAGGTTCCTTTCATTGTCCTTTTATAATAACTAGTGCCATTTCCTAGCCACCTCTAGTAGTTGCTAATTGGTTACCATCTCACCGACTGTACCTAGTTGTACCACCTATATTCCTACAACAATTTTTTTATGTCATATTTGTATAAATTTCTGGTATTCAATCCATTACAACCTCACTATTTGTTGTTCTTGTATATAATTTTTGTTACAACTATAATAACTTTTCATAACCTTGTACCATGCTTTATATGAACCTATTTTGCAGTCAAATATACTACATTTCCAACATCTATCTAGTTTTATTACACCATTACATAAAATATTCCCTAGTCTTGACCTTTTAGCTCATAGCAGTAAGCAATATTCTCAACACTTATTTACCAAATTTGGACTCTATGTTTTAGAAATTATTTAGGATGTTTGAGCCAAAATTTTATGATGGTTGATTACAATTTCTTTAACACATGTCAATATAATTAGTAGTTTGTCTAAAAAATATTCTATTCCTAAGAACTACATTCAAAATTCATATACTTAAAACACAAAATAATAAGGGATGCAAATTGAATCGACACTTATCAGTATGAGCGTATGGGACATTCTCTTCATCTATCCAAGATACAAAATCTTAGAAACCTCCAAGAAATGGACTCACATCCCCATCTTCCTGCGCCCAAGTAGTGCACCCCTTCACTACCTCCAGTAGTCCAAAGTTCTATGCCACCACATATAGGGATACTTATTTCTAGGTAGGTATGCTCCCAATTTTGTGGCTCCAGAAGTTCCTTACCTCATTGCGGTCTCTAGGTACCCTTAAGGACCTTGTGCAATCCACATTCTGTCCAACCCATAAGAGATTAAATTATGCCTTTCCTTTTATACTTGCCCTTCCTATCTTAGGCATCCCCTTCACTCATTAGCATTCCCTCATGTGATCCATCCTGCAAAGCCTTCATGCGAAAGAAGAAGGAAGACTTAAAAGGTTTGTCATTTTGTATGGTTATGGTCCTAAACAGCTACATTGTCAACAACACAATAACCAATATTAGCTTCATGTATCAGCTATTGCATAGATACCACAACATCTTGTTTTTAAACAACATGCAACCATCACACACATGCTTATATATTACATACAGATGTGCATATACAAAGCATACATTTATATATCACCCTTAATACTTCATAATTCATTAGCAAGAGAAGTTTTAGTAAATTTTCCTTTCTATTTTCCATTTTCCTGCATATCAAGGAACTCAACCAACATAGTTGTTTTGTTATATGATCCTTCCCATTATTCATAAGTGGCTCTAAGCCATTGCCCATTCCGAGATATTCATTGTATTCTATTTAATCCCAAGCTTTAAGTGATTGAATATTGTTAAAACTCATCATATCCCTGTTGTAATTTTGTCACAACTTTCTTCCTCGCATGTTATGGCTTGCCATAAAATCTATTGAGTCTAACACACATCATTGCCTAGCTATAATCTTGTAGCTTTATGGGAAAATTTCCTCAAACTTCCCACCCAAATCCAAATTTGGATTTGCAAATGTATTCTTCTAATCAATAGCTTTCCATTCACTAGTCACATACCAAATTCTTACATGGGCTAATAATTTAGCCTCCAAATTATTAGCCCTCCAAAAGTTTTAATTGGGGTTGCTTACATTGCAATCGATGTAACTTCCTACCAGAGTTGACCTCACAAATTTCACAGTTTTCTAAAATTATATCCTAGTCAATAGCTCTTTATTGATTTTCTATTGGTGTGATTTCAACATCTTGGCTGAAATTTATGCTCTATACTATTCACAGAATTCTATAGAGTATAGGCAATTTTTTTCACAGTCAAAATAATTGTAGATTTTTTTTTTTTTAGTTTCTCTAAATCTTTTTATCTTAATTTAAAAATTTGGGTGAATGGTTGTAATCTGCGCAAAATTATTATCTTTCTTTCCATGGGTTACAAGTTTAATTTTGACTTTGGTTCTCACAATTATGGTTGCAAGTAAAATTTTAACTTTTGGTTGCTTACCACTGAGCTTGTAATTTCTTTCTCAGTGGAAAACTAACTGCAATTTTAGCAAATGGACTCCTACCACTTTCTGTGGAATTTGTACTCCTCATTCAGCTTAGACCTCCTTCCCAGTTCCTCATTATTAGCGAACTAGTTTTACTAGCCTCGTTTAATTTTGATTTCTACCAGTTTTTAAAAAATTTAAATAATATTATAAAACACCCTATGAAGGGCTACCAGACATTTTTTAAAATTCCCCGATATGTAGTATCCCGGGAGGCGAGAAGACTAGACGTTGTCGACGTCCCTCCATCCGCCTTCATGGCCTGTCTCCATAGGCCTTCTTGACAACTCACTCCACACCCCCGCGCTCTGCCTCGTGGAAAGTGATTTGGGCAATGCAAAGGAGTCCAATTCCGAATCACGGACTTCTTTGCCATGATCAAACTCTACTCTGCATTTAGTGTATATATTAATGGAGTCTATCTATACTATTTTGGGAATCTGCAATTCGTTTAAGTTGGAGATATTTTGGGAAGTAACTTATTAAAATATGTCAATGGCAAATCCTTAAAATATTATATATCACTCAAAGAGGTTGTATAGAAAATTAAATAATTAATTTTTTTAATTAAAAAA
>APFE030967868.1:6812-24221 GCA_000404065.3 Pinus taeda | reverse complement strand
CCAC
Source organism: Pinus taeda (assembly GCA_000404065.3). Lineage (NCBI taxonomy): Eukaryota > Viridiplantae > Streptophyta > Pinopsida > Pinales > Pinaceae > Pinus > Pinus taeda. The sequence goes on along the minus strand of APFE030967868.1, from coordinate 24,217 downwards.
GTGCCATTTTGCCAAATGAGCCACATGGGCACTTAGGAATCAAGGTGCTCGAGGTTCCTGTGCTATTGGTTCAGCCATCCACGTCATCTGCACCTCCGGCCAAAAGGGGGCAAGTTACGGTCAACAAAGGCAGCTTAACGGTGATGCGTAAGCTGTTGGGTCACGACAGCTCAAACGGTGACTTGTCCGTGTTACGCAGGTTGTGGAGACATAATCCAACTCTGGATTCAATGCCCATAACGACCAAAACCTCCAGCTATCCACGCAGGATTATGACGTGTGATTAAACCTTAATTACACATGACAGTCAGTTATTTTTCAGTTTTAGCTGTACGCATTAGGATATCCTTCAGATGCCTATAAAAACTTGCGTCTGCGTACGCTTATGTAACTTTTTATTGCTGTGTTTTATGAACTGGTTATAATTTTAGTGCATTCCAAGACGCTATTTTAATAGTGCTGTTCTAGCACTCTTGACTGTGATTTTCTGCACATGGAGTAATAGAAGCAGTGCTATTCTGAAGTTTTCAATACCTTGAGTCTTCTTTGGGTTATATGAATGGAGGGCCCCTGTTCATGTTAGCCTTGTATAGTATCTTATGTTCAGCATTTCCTTATTTTCATTCAACATTTCCTTTTCTGGACACATGTACAGCGTAATTTACTTTCATGTTATTTCATTTCCAGCCTTTATTTTAAGTTGATCAGCATTGTTCTTTTGCAGGTTTTTAACCCGGGATTGCTTGTGTGTTTATGTATTTGCTTTATCTCTAGTGGTAGTTTCAGTTGACAGATTCAAAGTTGCTGCCTTTACTTTATTTTCATAGCTGATTTTTAGTTTTATTTCTCAAATCTGTCTGCTAACATTTGAATGGTCTCTTTATTGTCTATCTTTTAGAGATCAGAATACTAATAACTTGCAGCTGGCTTTGGGGTACTTTTTAGACTAATTTTTAACTACTTTCTAATCGTGCTTTACACAGTACTATGTGTTAGAGGCAGAGAGTTAGAAAGAGCAAAACATTATAACTAGTCTTTAAAGTAGATTTTTCTCATTTTTTATCATTTCTTAGACTTATCTTTAGCTACTTCCTAATCGGGTCTTACACAGTACTATGTGTTAGAGGCAGAGAGTTAGAAAGAGATAAACATTATCATTGGTCTTTTAAGTGATTTTCTTACCTTTTATTTGCAGCAGCATGAATGGCGTCTAATGCCATTAGAAAGTGGTTCTTTGCTTTCAGTTCATCTTAATTCATTTATTTCCTTCAAGTTTTTCCTTCTTAGCAAGTAGTTAGAAACCACTAATCACACACCTTCACTCATCTAGAATTCACCTTACACACACCATCACTCATCTGTTTATAAATACATCACTCCATCTTAGGAAAATAAATTAACCACAAACAACACCCCAAATGACAAAAAGCTCTAAGAGGTTGCTTAAGTACATATAGTACACCTTCACTTCATCAGCTTACGAGCCCCGGGTTGACAATTAATGACATCAATTTAGGAACACTAAATTGACTAAACACCTGGTGATCAAGTCCTGTAGTCCGTTAACTGCCTTATTATCATGTAGTAGTTTCATGCATGTCTCCAAAAAGGTAGTAAGCATAGAAGTATCCACCCCTGGCTCTGGTTGATCCTTACTACCTGAACTAGAGGCCTTCGCGAAGCTCTTCTTAGCTTCCATGAATGTCTCCTTTGTGCGTTCTAAGTAAAACTCAGGTTCCTTTGTAGGAGTCTTGCGAAACCATGAATCTTCCTCGGGCTACTTCCCCTTATCCTCCCCTATGCTCACACTGCTTCTACACATCATGTTCACATTTGGGTATTATTTGCATGGTTCAGAGCTCATCATTTGGATATTCTAAGTCAGAGTAAGCTGAAGTGCCCCTTTTTTGCGCATCTGTGTGATCTACGTAGGACAATCTACTGCTTCATGATCAAAACGAGCACAGTATGAATAGGATATTATCGTCAGGTTGGTACAATCACGGGTGTAGTACCCTGGTCCTCTGCAATTGTAACAAATTAGCTGTGCGTGGCCCCTTCTTGGCCCCATTCCTCCTCGTCCTCAACCTCGCCCCTGAAATCCCCCACGCACCATCGTCACCGCTGGGTCGAGGGCTAATGTTTCTATCTACAACCGATATGCTGGGGTCCAATCCATCAATATCTCGTATCTACAACAAGTATGCTCATCATGACCAACTGACCTACAAAAATTACAAAATATTTGTTGGGGTGGTAGTGTATACTTCTGCAACTAATGAAAATTATCCGTCTTGTGTTTTCCTCCTATCTGACAGATCGTGCACCATAATGCAGGTGTCGCACTCGTCCCTGCCTAAGCCTCTAGTCTCAATGGCATTGTCCCCCCTTGCCATGTAGTTTGCAAATACTAGATAGTGGTCCTTGTCATGTCCCTGGCCTTTGCATTTTATGCACCACACTTCCTCGCGCGCCTCTGGCTGCAGTGCCCTATCTTGCTTCAAGCTCTGCATCTCCAGGTAGAGATTCTGTAGTTGCACATGGATTTTTTGAAATCCCAGCTCCGAATCTTGTATCGGTGTCTCATGCAACCTCATTGCCATTTCCAACGCTTCGGCCTGGGTAGAAAGTTTATGTTGTGATAGCGCCATCCTCAGGTGCGGTGTCAGAGATGCCACAAACCAACTATGATGTTGTGCATTTGTGAGTGTCATATTAACCTCATGAATCATACTCTTCAGTCACTGATCCATATCCCAAGGGGTCTCACCTGGAAGCATTGTGATCTCTTCAAACCCAATGATTACTGTGTCTCTGATTTCGGCTGGCTAAATTCTCTGTTCAATGCATTCTAGATCTCTATTGTCCCTGCATTTGGATGGTCATTAGAGTGCTTGATATACCATGTCAACGCGTGATCCTATAGTGCACTCACCAATGTAGCCTTCTTAATGTTGCCATCTATGACCCCTTGTGCTTCCCACACTGATCTTACCGCGAACTAGAACTTGTCTGGATCCTAATTCCCTACTCCTCTGAATACAGGTAGCTTGATTGCACTCACCATGTTGAACTCCGGGTTTGGTGGAGGTGGAGTAGGTGGCGATGGAGGTGAAGGAGCTGAAGCGGGTGGTGGTGTGGGTGGAGGTTGTAACTGCGGAAAGGGCTACCTTATCAAACTAACCACACTTCTCGGACAGACCCGGGCGAGCTCCTCCCTGCTCTCTCGCGAAAGTGAAATTAGGTGACCATTTCCTAATTCCCTGTTGCCTTTGTAGATATTTCTGCTCCATGTCATTCCAAACATTAATGTATTAGCATAACTCACTTTTCACATAATAGAATCTTACTATAGGTATTCATAGATTTAATGTACTTACCTCGCAGTCCCTTTAGAAAACATCGTTCTTCTTTGCTGTAGCTCATGATTGTGTCTATCGCAAAATTAGTGATAAATTCCCCTATTACCTGGTCGAGCCAATGGTCCATAGCTCACGGGATCTTAGCTTCGGATGCCTCTTGTCTGCACACTAATTCCAAAGTTCACACTATTGGTTGGTCGAGCTTACACTTTCCTTAGCTATCGACTAACCTCACGATCCAGTCATATAGTTCAGAAGGAAAGGATGTGAAGAAGATCTCGTGGATTTCTGTATACATGTAGCAATCCAACCACCTTTTCTCAGATACCTGCGGAGTTCTTTTTTCCTATTTCGCAAACTTGTGAATCTTCTTGTCCAACCACTCTTCAATTTCCTTCTTTGTTAGGTTCTAGTGGCACTACATCAGACATCCCTTAGGCAGATCCCAGTCCCATCAACAAAACCATTTGTTGGCTTGCTTCGATATGACCCAGGTTCAGAAGCGATTTAGCCAAACAAATCCTGAAACTACAGGCCCTTTAGGCAATAGTCCGCAGTGCATAGACTGAGGTCTTACCTGAGGTAGTATGGGAGGGTGCTGGAACTAGGTTTCCACACCCTAGGGATGTCTTTATGAAATCTAGGAAGTTCGCAAACCAAACCTACACACTTGCACTACTCTACGCAGCCGTCTGTCCTTCGCAGCTTGTGCAAAGCTTCTGCGCAACTCTGTAAAGAGCATGAGGAGGTGTTGTCTAGATCCTTTATCCTTACTATGCTATTATTATAGATCTTAACTTAATTGTGGGGGCCCAATATTCTCATTAATCATTCAACATTCATAACAAGTGCGCGCAATCATAAAACTGTAAAGAGATGCATAAATATAATAGAAGCATAGACACACAATATTTCAAAATCATCTTATCTTTTATTTATTCTTCGTCCAAGTACAATCCCAACTCCACCATGTGCACTCAGCTGGAGGGGTCCGTGCACTCAACTGGAGAGTCTCTACCTATCACTGCGACCCAATACCTTCAGATCTACTTCTAACTTCTAACCATGCCTTTGCATCTATCTGTTACTTGTCAAAAACTAAGACTGAATTTACACTTAGAGCCTCGCTCTATTTATACAATCCCATGGTTCAGGGACCATGGGTAGGCTAACACACTTTACATTAAATTACATTATATTAGGGTGGACAAACGTGACTCTTGCGCTCCGCACTCGCATTTCATGGGGTCTTTACATTACACTTGACCAAAATTCAGGCTTCAAGCCCCAAAAACATGCTATGGGGGGATCTGCTGCCCAACAATGGTAAAACAGAGCCTTGAATTTGTTGTTAGCTTGGAACATTTATATAACCTGCATTGTAGATTTAAAAGGGCTAAAATTTACAAAACTAACAAGTCTACTATGTAAATTGAAGTCATAAATTTGGGGTCAAAAGATAATCCACAATGCATTAATGTAGGGGTATATTGTTCTCCTAAGGAAAAATCTAAATTAATTTTTTCATGGAATACATGTATTTGCTTGGACTTATGATGATCTCAAAACCTTTTATCAAAATATGATGCAATACGGTAATCCTATGAAACCCCAAATCAAATTGAAACTTACGAAAATGCACCCAAGTGTTGAATCTTCAATTAAATAATTAAGTAAACTCCTTGCAGCTAAAATCATTTTTCTGACGCGACACACATAGTGGGTTGCAAATTTAGTACATGTTAGAAAGAAAAACAATGAAATTTGTCTTTTTGTCAGCTATATGAATCTAAACAAATCATCTTAAAAATACCATTACCTAGTACCACACATAAAGAAAATTCTCTAGCATGTCTCAGGCTCTGAGATGCTATCCTTTTTGGATGGTTTCTCAGGATAAATAAAATTATGATATCACCTGTTGATTAATTAAAGACCATGTTTTTAACTCCTTGGGGTACCTTTTCCTACATGAAGACGCCCTTTCGATTGATAAATGCAGAGGAAACTTTCTCGCGAGTGATGGACATCACTTTAAGTCCAGATTAATGAATCTATAATTATATACTTTAATGATATTACTATTTTCTCAAAACAGAGGTCTGACCATTTGTTGCACTTAAAAAACCATTTGAGAGGTGTAGAAAACTTGGATTCTCTCTTAATCCTAAGAAATATATTTTTGCAGTTACCAAAGGGAAATTACTACGATGTATTGTATCTAAATATGGAATTAGAATTGATCCCGAAAGGACACGGGATATTAATTCTTTAACCCCACCAAACTCCAAAAAGGCCATGCAATCCTTCATGGGAAAGATAAATTTCTCTAAACATTTTGTTTATAGCTTTCCTAAAATTGTAAACCCTCTTCAAGACTTCGTAGACAAAGATGTTGTTTTTAAATGGGGAGAATCACAAAATCAAGATTTCAACACTATGAAACAAGCTATCATGGAGTCTCCTACATTAATTAGTCCTTACCTTTCCAAAGTATTTTTTTATATACATTGGGCTCAGAATCTCCCTATGTTTTTGTGCTAATACAAAAGGATGATTCTAATACTAAAATACCTATTGATTTGATTATCTCCGTTTTAAGCAAGAAAATCTTAACTATGCACAAGTGGACAAACAAGATTTTATTGTGTGAAAAGTAGTTAATCATTTCTGTTTCTATACTCTTAAGTCTAAAACCAAATTCATAGCCCTATACCCAACAATTAGAAACCTTTTAATTCAAAAATAACTTGGGGAGAAAATGGCTCACTCGATGACAACCTTGCAAGAATTTAACCTAGAAATTAAGCCTGAATAAATCATCAAAGGTCAGGGTCATTGTAAATTGGTTGGTTAATCTGTTTCTTCTCCTAGCTCCCATTCCACTTTTCCAAATGATTCCTATCTAAACAATCAAGTATTTTTAATCCAAAATCAACTCTTATGTCAAGATCAAAATCCTAATTCATGGTATTAAAACATTATATTTTATTTGAAACAAGCTACAACTCCATCTCATCTTAATACAATTCAGAGAAGAGCATTAAGGCTAAAATCAAAACCTTATCAACTTATCAATAATTTTCTTTCCCAAAAAATTTACGATGGAGTGTTACTCCATTTTCTAGAGCAGGAAGATGCTTCGAAAACATTCCTTGAACTCCACTTTGGCCCCACTGGAGGAAATTTTGGTGGAGATACCACCACATACAAGGTCTTAAGGGTAGATTATTATTAGCGCACTATGTTCAATGATGCCCATGCCCTTGTTCGAAAATGAGAAACCTACCAAAAGACCACTGGTAGACATAAAAAACCTTCCTTTCCCCTAGATCATGTTGTTGTTGAAGCTTCATTTCAACAATGGGACTTGGACATAATTGGACCATTTAACCATCCCTCACCCCAGCTGATCCCGAAGGATCCAAAAGTATAAGTGGCATTGAAAACAACTCAAAAGTAAAAGTTATTTGATGGAAGCAAAATTGGGACCAGATCATAGCGCTCATCTCCCTGATTTGAACAATGTGAATGAAACTCAAATATGAGTTCATATGGTCAAGTTATAGGTGGTCAAATTTTTGGTCAATGTTGGACAAGTGACAGGTTTAAGGAGACAACAAATTCATCGAGACCCAATGCATGGAATTCGGCACCAGAATGAGTGAATTTGTTGAATGGTTAAAATTTTCAATAACCCTTATTTTTTACAACATTAAAAAAAAACCAATTTTGGTTCTAAAAACAAAAGTTATTAGAAAATAGGAGTTGTGGGCTGCCACCCCCACCGGAGGTTCATATACAAATATAATGGAAAAACCTGAACAGGGTCGGTGGGTCACCACTCCCGCCAAACCACAACAAATATAATGTATTGTATTATATATTCCTTAGAGGGGCCTGAGGTGACTTTGTCATAATTTGACAACTTTATAGTTGATTTTGCATGTTTTTGCACTAGGAATTGAGTAGTGATATCCATTTCTCCTACTAATCTCTGCATTTTCAGACCATCATCTGGATTAGAGGTATAAGGGTCATTTTTATGAAGTTGCTTGCAACTGATTTCTTTGATGCAACTTAATAAAAGAAGTCCTCCCCACTATTGAGTATGGATCGGAGATGTAGCCCACATTTGGTGAACTCTGTAATAAAATCATTGTTCCTTGATCTCATGTTTTCTTATGTTTTCCCCCTTCTTATCATGTCATATAAGTTTCATGGTTAATATGCCCTGTTATATGTAATTCTAAATGCATCCTTCAAGTTAAAGATCTATGTCAAGTTTGGTATCAGAGTAGGTCTTCTTGATGCAAGTTGCATGAGTGAATGCTAACTAGGAACAAGCTCGAAAGAGGTGACGGACAAATTAAGTCCTTTCATCTTGAAGTGGGCCATACACTATGAAGACACAACATGGCATATGAGGAAGCTCAAATTGAATAAGAGTGAAACTATTGCAATGTATCTACAACATGGCAGAGAAAGTTGACAAGTTATTTGCATAGTATGAGAAGAAAATCAAGCTTGAGAAGAAAGAGTGAGATGACCATGCATCAGTAAATCATGGAGTCAGTGAAGAAGAGCCTCCTCCCTCTCCATCTTATAGTGATAATTCTCCTTCTTTTTCTTCTCGTCACTCTAATAAGCATCAAAGGAGTGCATATAAAAAGCCTTTGTTTAAGCTAGTTGTCAAATTTGATTTATTTGTTTTTAGTGGAGAATATAGTGAAAATATACATAACTCGATAAGATAAATTGGAGTGTATTTATGTATACAAAAAATCAAAGAAGATGAATTCAATATCCAACTAGCATCCCTTTGATTGAGTGTCACCACTCTCATTAGGTGGGAAGGCTAACTATAGCAAGGTGGTAAGAAGAGTCATGAACTTCTTTCACGTTGGTCTAAGTTCATTTCTACTTTAAGAGGAGAATTTTATCCATTGGGTTACAAATAGAAGGCCATGATGGAATGGAAATATTTGAAGCAAAACAAAGGTCAAACTATTTAGAACTTTACAGAGGAGCTTAGAAAACAAGAATTAGCATTGGGTGTTCCACTAGACACTTCTAGGACATTGATGAAATATATTGGCTCTTTGCATAATTATTTGTGCCATTCATTGTTATTATTTGAACCTAAGTCTCTTGATGAAGCTAGTGAGAAGGTTCTACTTCTTAAAAATAAGGAGAAGCATGAACAGGAGGACTTACCAGAGAGGACAACAAATACTGAGAGAAATGAGAAAAGCGCTCTTGTACTGATTGAGAGAAAGAAGGGCATGATGAAGAGAATTGCTGGAAACCATATCCAAAACTGAGACCTAATAGGAATGAAAGAAAAGGGAAGAAAAACAATGTTGCAACCATGTAATAAAACCAAGAATATGAATCTGAGGACGATGAGAAGATCACAGCTGTAGGATTTGTAGGCGGTGGACCAATTGACCTGGGATCAGACTTAGGTGATGAAATGAAGGTTGTAGCTCTTGGGACTACAATAAATGGACCCATAGACTTTTGTTTCGATTCAATCAATGAGAAAAATATTCCAGCAGAGGTTGTACCAAAAATGAAAAGGGAACCAAATGTGGCATGGCTCTAAGAACTTCCAGAAACTAACCAAAGCATTCAGGCAAAGAATGTTGAACTGAGAAGACTCCTACAGGAAGTATAGAAGGGGAAAGAAAGGTTACGAAATCAATTACAAGCCAGAGAGTAGGCCTTGGAAATTCTTCAACATAACAAGACTCAGATAAAAAGTGATTCTTCTATTTCATGTACTTTATATGATGATGATTTCATTGCTTTGGAGAGACATGCTACAAGAATTGGATCAAAATTATTGAAGAAAATGGGCTGCCAAGGAAAGGGCCTCAACATTAATGGCCAAGGCATTGTGAACCCCATCAAGGTCAAGGAATTGCCTCATTATGGAGATCCTGGATATGTCAGAAAATAAGTTGTGGAATTCTCCAAGACAACCATTAACCAACCAATGACAAATGATGAGATAAATTCATCACATTCTAGTGGTAGTGAGGGTTTAATGCGCACTTATCAAAGGCACACTAGGAGAAAGCATTCCAAGATGATCCAAAAATTTTGGAGGACAAAGAATCATTGTAGCTACTGCAATGGGGAAGGACAACAAAAAGTCGCGTTTTAGACACTCTAGGCCCAGAAAACAACCATGAAGAAACCAACTGGTGAATGTGCTCCACAAATGAATCCACTACATTCATGGTGGTCTTGTTTTTTGGGTAAGAGATGGGTGTGCTAGATATAGTATCTTTTCATGGCCATAATTTGAAATCATGTGTTGCGAATAATTATAAAAGTGATGATGTGTTTTTCATTGCTTACTAAAGCAATGATGATGTTCTGGCCTTTTATGAGTAGCTAGGATATTCATTTTTACTATGTAAAACTTGAACAAAGAGTATGTTATAAACTCTTAGCAAGTATGGGCTTGTTTGAGTCATATGTGGTTTTGTATGTGATTACAAAAAATGTACCAGATTGCCATGCAATGTACATTTTGAAAGTGTTGTTTGACTAGGACGTAGGAAGCATAGAGTATGTGGTCATGGTTTTGGAGGACCAAAAGAAACTAAGTGGGGAGTAATGATCCAAGGAGATCCAAAAGTACAAGTGCCCTTGACAATAGCTCAAAAATCAAAGTTGTTATATGAAAGTGCAATAGGGACCAGATCACAGTGATCATCTCCCTGATTACATGGTATGAATGATACCCAAATCTGACTTCGTATGGTCAGGTTATGGCCGGAACAAAATTTTGATTAATGTTGGATAAGTGGTAGGCTTAAGGAGGCAACGAATTGACTGAGACCCAATGCATGCAATTTGGCCATCAAAATGGGTGAATTTATTGAATGGTTAAATAGTCCAATAACCCTTTTTTCAAAAAACAAACAAAAAACAATTTTGGTTATAAAAACAAAAAATCTTAAGAAATAGGGGTGATGGGCTACCACCCCTGCCACCCCCAGCACCCTTGTTGGAGGTTCATATTAAAAATATAACAACAAGACCTAAATAGGGTCGGTGGGTCTCCACCCACTTTGAACCACATTATATATAATGTATTGTATGGTATTGGGTGGGCCCCACACTACTGGACCCAACCTCACCTCTATATGGTCAACATTTGTCACAAAACAAAGGCAATGAGGCTTGAACACACTTGTCGAGTCCGGCCGACCCACCTCCACATACAACATATGGTTTAAAGCAATATAAGCGACCATCCAAAATAATATAACAACATACCAATACGGGGTGGGTGGGTTTTGAACTCGGTCCACTACCCAAACATTCCACTGACCTACCATTAAGCCCAACAACCCCCTTTATAAAATCTTCCAGCCAACTTCTTTTTAGCCTTACATTTCATTTGACCACGGAGCAACAAAGGCAGATCAGAGGAAGTAGAACCAGGAAGTAGGCTAGGGGTTGAAACAAAAGAAAGGTATAAAAAAGAAGCTTTCAAGATTCCTTAGAGGGTCTGGAGGTGAATTTGTCATAATTTGACAACTTTACAGCCAAATTTGCATGTTTTCAAACCATGAATTCACTAGTGATGTTTGTTTCTCTAACTGAGCTCTCTATTTTTAGGCCATCATCTAGATTGGAGGTATAAGGGTCACTTTTATGAATTTGCTTGTAACTGATTTCTTTTATGCCACTTAATAAAAGAAGGCCTCCCCACTATTGAACTGGGCCCAAAGACATATCCCATGTTGGGTGAACTTCTTAATCAAATCGTTGTTTTTTGATCTCATGTTTGATTATTTGTTTATGCTTCTTTTCATGTCATTTAAGTTTCATGGTTAATATGCTCTGTTATATGAAATTCTAAATGCATCCTTGAAGTTAAAAATTTGGATCACTAGCAGCATGAATTCGTTATAGAAACTACAAATTACTTTACCAGATGGGTTGACACAACACTGTTGCATGTGGTAATTTCTAATAAAGTCATTAATTTTCCTGAATCTCAGATTATCACTTGTTTTGATGTTCCTAAGTCATTGGTATTTGATAATGAATCTTATTTATCATCTCATGAGTTAGACACATATTCCTTAGAAAAAAGGTAAAGGTTAAATATTCAACAAACTATTATTCACAAGGAAATGGCCTTGCTAAATCTTCAAACAAGAATCTACACAAAATCATTAAAAGAACAATTTCAGAAAAATCGTAAAAACTGCCATACTACATTATTTAATTCATTATGGGTTGATAGGGTCACACCAAAAGTTGTTATTGGTAACTCACCCTTTTTCCTCATTTATGGTAGAGGAGCTATCTCGCCTCCTCACATATTTCTCCCTTCTCTGTAGCTATCCTAGAGTGTCCATGAAATTAAGTCATCATCTATGGAAAATAGAATCAATGTTTTATTAAAATTATAAGAAGAGAGATAGAAAGCTAAAACCAAGTTAAATCAACATCAACAACTAGTAAAATAATGGTTTGATAACAAGCCTTATTCTAATAGGGATTTTGAAGTTGGTGACCTGGTTATAAAATGAGATAAGGCCCGTGACATCAAAGGGGACAAAACTAGTTTCAAAAGTTATGGCTAGGACCCTTCATTGATAGAGAAAAGATTATACCTAACACATTTCAACTACAAAATTTGGAAGGTCAAACTGAGTCACTCTGAGTGAACATGCTACTTCTAAAAAGATATTTTTCATGATCTCCTTTGGGATACTTTTGTACATGTTACTATTATGCTTTTATTTTATATTATATGTTTGAGTTTGCTATTTTTCTTTTCATGAGTATGCTTCTTCCTTGTTTTGGATTCCTTTTGATACTGCTTTTTCCATTTTATTCCACTGAAAAATCTGCTTGAAAACAACTTTGAAAGAAAAGCATTATCAAATGATTTATTCATTCATGTGCCAATTGTTGAATTAATTATTTCAATTTGATCTCAATGAACAATTCCTTTGTTCAAGGATATCTTCAGATTTGGTCTGAATTATATAAATTATCTTAGCCCACTTTTATTGCAGAAGAATTTATGTTTTATAAAAACAGATTAGTTTTAGCAACATTATTCATACGAAGTTGGAAAGGTAAACTTTTCATGCCATCCCTTGCTCTTAAGGAGCAGATTTGCCTACCAATCTATTAAGTAATACATTAAGGATTAATATTAATCAGAGTGTATTTTAAAATATAAAATGAATAGCTGTAAGATAAGAGGTCTCATCACATGCTAGTTTGTTCATTCTTTTTAGTTCTTGTGAATGAAACTATCATTATTTGATTAGCAAGCCAGGAAAATGACTTTCAGCTAATAAATCTCTTCGGTAATGAAAATATTTCTAATAATTTTTAATCGATATATATTGGGTGCGATACATGCATATCATCAAGTTAAAAGTTACCCTTGTCAAGGCTATGGATGCCTCCTGGCAGTAGTGGCTATACATGTGGTATTAAAGTTACCATTTTTCCAACTTTCACAATTAGTTGTTTATCTTTTCCAATCCTTTTTCTTCAAAATATTCGTTTTAAAAATTTAGTGGTTTTACTCTAATTTTTGTATCTTGCTGATTTTGTCTAATGAAGATATTGATGGACATATATATTATTTTTCATGTTAAACTGAAAGATGCTATTTTTCAGCATGTTGTACATTTCTATATTACATTTGAATTGTATATCTTTCATCTTTTGATTTTAGGCAGATAGAACTGGTTTGACCTAGAAAGTCACTAATTGTTGCCATGCTAACCTACTCCCTTTTCTTTTCGACAAAGTAAAGGGCCCCTCCTAGATTTTTTATTTTTTTTCCTTTGATTTGATTGGATTGGTATTGGATTGATTTTTGCATATTTTCCTCTAGTTATTATTTTGATCTCTATGCTAAATTACACTTTTTTTCATGATGTGCGTTATATTATATGGCCCATTATTTCGCTCATCGATCATGTAAGGGTTATTTCCTTTGATTGTATGGTTAGTGAATTTGTCATTGCTCCTAACAGCAAGAAAATGTTTAAGTTTACGGGTCACTACAACATCAATTATTCTATGGTATTTATAATTGTTTTTGTAATGTTAATAGGATAACCAAACCAGGGAAAATTTTAGGGGCTAATATTCGTAGGTGGGCTAATTTTCCATGTTTTTTCCAAAGAAAGATTCGCCAATTTCCTTTTTTTCTAAAAATGGTTCACCCAAATTTTATAGTATAAAATTATTTTAGCTTAAAAATCACCAAAATGTTATATAGACTAATAGAAAAGCATTAGAAATATAAATTAATTTACCAAAATATTACCAAACATTTTACAATTTGCATATTAGGGACTAGTAAGATTCACCAAGGTCTCTAAACTTTAATATAAACTTCCATCCTTAAAATTTTCCTTGATAACCTCCAGAAACTATCATATAAACTCTTATGTTAATTATTTTATCTCTATATGATATGTGTGCTTTTAATGTTTTAATGTTAAAATCAATGGTGATAACCTAAAGTATATACCTTGTATTGGTGGTGTTATATGTTTTATTTTAATATTTCGTTTACATCATGTAAACAATTTAATCATGTCACATCCACCGATTAATTATCTATTGATCTCAAATTAAATATAGGATTTCGATGATTTGTTTCATGAACTCATACGTATGGAAAATATTGGTTTCAGGTGATGTGTTATGTTACCACACCTATTTATTCCTTAATTTGGAATCCTAAGTCTTAAGTGTCAACCTAAAGGGACACAAACCACCATATGACTTGCTATTCGACAACCACCACTCGTTGCTCACATCCAAAGGTGCTCATGGCCCTAATTGAATATAGTACCTGACAATTGTTGAATTCATTACTCAATTTTTTGAGAGGGTTCTCCAAAACAACCTCATTTCATTCATTCTCATTTTTGTCCTAAGGGATCTACAACTTAGGGTTTTATGTATGGTCTTTATGTTTCCTTGAACCTTGTTTCACTCTATTTTTAGTCTTTTTCCTCACGAAATGCTGCCCATAGTATGAACTGACCTAGCTGGGGCAGAACTTGTTGAGGAAAACGAGGAATGTTTAGCTTTGTTCCACCAAGTCGATGGTAGGAAATTTTACAATTTTTTCAGGGACACATCAATGAAGTTGTTATAGCCTTTGGTACCTCATTTAATGGGAGGAGAGCCTATGTTGGAAGCCAAGAAATTAAAATTAATTTGGAATTTGTAGCAGGAGCCATGCACCTTCATCTTGAAGGTGAATTATAGTCCAAGAATGTCATAGTTTGAAATGTTTGATGGAGGAGGTTGCTTTCTAATAAGGACTATTAGTATCATTCCAAATATATGTTTGTATTATATTTTAACCCAAATTGGTGTGAGTTATTGCACTTAATTCATAGGTATATAACTTGTGAAGGGTGGTAAAGTGTAGTTTTTATGTATCATGTCTAACTTCTAATGGTTTTCCGAGGAGAAAAGATTAACATTCCTTTTTATTTGGTGAATAGTTTAACAAAAATGTCTAGGGCCTGTCAAGCTGACCACAAGAATATTGAAAGGTCCTTGTTCCACAATAATTTAATCTTCATGTTAGTCAAACATCATTTGGCTCAACTGGGTCATAACTTGGATTCCTTTCTTGCATGTAATAGTTATGATAAGTGTTTAGCATTTTCCCTTGCTCAGTCTTATACCAAAATTGCTCGTGACCCCCTCATGTTGTTTCAACTCCATCTCTTTCCAATAAATTCTGGTAGGACGAGCTTGATGCCTTTATTCAAGAACCAAGGTCACGTTTTCAAATTGTGGTTAGGTTGAAGTTTCAAAAATTTTAACCTCCCTTCATCTTACCAAAAGTGCCACAAAATCTCACAATTTGAAACCCTCCAAAAAGTATCCTTAGCTCGAAACTAAGTCTATTCAATCTACACAAAAGTAGAAAAATTGTCAAATAAATGAAAGTAAACATGACATGGCTAAGGTAAGGTAACTTCAAAGGAGAATTTCTCGAGCCAGAAGGGTTAGGCATAAACGTTTCCTATGGGTGTCCCCTTAGTTGATATCAAAACCAATCTCAAGCCATCATGAAAAAAGAACGAGCACGAATCTTAGGGACCTCCTTGTTACCCCGGTGAAATGACCTATTGTGATGATTCTTCCTTGGGTACTTCTCACTCGAATGAAATTATTGCCAATATTTATTGGAAACAAAAGTATATGGTTATTGTTCCTCGTTTGTAATATCATAAAAATCAATTGATTTATGAAAATAATTAATTGATGGCATTGTTTCAAGCAAATGATAAAGTGAAGGAACAAAAGTAATCTAGTGTTGAGGAAAAACCCTAGGTAAAGGAAACTCACATCATGATTAAATATTTGAATCTCAAAGTCATTATTTCCTCAGAATTAGATTGATGCGATGCAAATAAATAGTAGTTTTTCTTTTTTATCTATACATGTGAAAGTGTTTTAGACCTACCTTGTTTCAATTTTTATTTCCATTTTTGAATAATAGGCCACTATAGAATCAAAGATTGTATAACAACTTAATTTTAGTATTATGACAACTTTCTTTAATTTTAGTTTTCTTTTGTGGCAAGTCTTTTGTGTAAGTAAGAAATTTGTCTTGAATTTGATGACTCGAGATATTTTCGATTTCCATCTACCTTGTCTAAGATCCATATAGGAACTCCATCTACCACCTATTTCATTTCAATTTGGTGATTCGGCTGAAAGGCCTAAAATTACAACAATTTTACTTTTATTTATATAACAAAGTATTTAAAAAGACAATTTTTAGTTTTATTTGATCTCAAAATATTGATAGCATATGTATATATATACCCCTCATTTTTATGGAAAGCAAGATTAGAAAGGGAAATTTTTGGACAAGGAAACGTTGATTAAATTTTGACTGTGGAATAATTTAAATACAAGTTCATCACTTTGATTGCACTCAGTTTGGTTCTTTCCTCATTATAGTCCTCTTAGGATATTCCAACACACAGGAAATAGTTAAGTATAACTTGGTCTAGTGTAGAGTTAGGTAAAGTGTGTTTCTTTACTATGTAGGTTTGTAACTTACAATCTGACAGTCACAATATGTTCTAGACATGAAGTGATATGTCAGTTCATTCTCTCCTCCGTATTACAGACACTTGATCATGGATTAACACCCAATTGGTCCATGATCTCTATTTAAAGAGCATGGAGGGTCATTTGTAGGGTTACCTCTCATGAGAGAAGCTTATGTAAATTTAATTTCTTTTATTAATAAATTGCCTGAAGTGGTCGCGTTAGCTCAGGCCATGGACTGTTTCCCTCCTTGAGGGTTTTAACCACATCAAGAATATTAGTGTTTTTATCTGTGATCTGTTTGTGAGCGGTGTCTTTAGGTGTTATATCTAAGGAAATTACCCTTTAAATTCCTATATGGTATTAGAGCAATTTGAGGGCTGCATCCATTGGTGATCCAAATTAGAAGCTGCTACAATTGCATCCAACTATCGTTTCCTATATCTACTGCTTTTGACCACTTTTGGGCTAAGAGGACTACTCTATTATGTTAGGTGCATCTGTTCCAGTGAGGAACCCCTTTTGTTTCACACAAAAGGGTTTTCGATAGACCTAGCTACGTCATTTTTAAGATCTGGAGGCAAAAAGGCTCTTTTCAAGTAAGCACACACCCCAAAGCTTTAGTGAAAAAAAAACATCCTGTTTTCCAAAAATTACTAACCTTTTAAACTAGCTCACTTGGTTGAGAGTTACTTTATGAGAATAGAGGTCTTGGGTTCAAGTCTTCCTTTTTGTTCAATTACTTTTTCAAAAAGCACATATAACTTATGTTTTAAAGTTACTTTATGTAAAAGTGTTCTCACCCATTATAAAAAGTGAGTCACTGATAATTCTAAAGCCTTTTTATCTTTTATTTAAGTTACAATTTAGTGGGTAGCTCATGAAGTACCATTGAAAAAGTGACTTTCACTTATTCATAGTAGTGAGACACAGTATTTTTTT
>APFE030967847.1:0-11629 GCA_000404065.3 Pinus taeda | reverse complement strand
GGCGTTTCATCTCCTGGGGTTAGGTTTTGGAATGTTAATGGTTTTTCATTGTTTCTCAACAATAAATAGGCCTTCGAGCCTCATTGTAAGTCAGTTCAGAGGCATGTAGCCCACACATCTCTTCTCAGAGATAGCTACCATCGCCCTGGCTAGTTTATTTCCATTTCTGATTGTAAGCATATTTCAGTATTTTCCATTAATGAAATGAAGTATTATTTCCGCTGCATATTTGTGTATATGGTTATCTCTGTAATTTGTTGCGTTCCAGTTTAAATCCGGATCATTAATGAGCCCAAAATAGCTCATGAATGCATGGAATTCAAATTTCTTAGCTGAGGTGGAAGAGACAAGGCTAGTGTAACCTGAGTTGCGTACTAGTTGAGTGTCCAGTTGTTGTATGTAGCCAGGAGATCAATCCCTTGGGAATTGTGCAAGGAAGTAAGGGACTTCCCTATTTTTTAGGAGCTCAAATTTGCTCAGATTTGTGCAAGGAAATAAAACGATGGTGGAGCAGAAAATCTGCTAAGTGTTAGCTAGAGGCTGTCATTCAGCAAAGAGAACAATTATTCTTTTGCAGGTTGTGTTTAGAGTTGAAGCAAGAAATTGTAATAGTTTCTCTATTCAACTGATTAATGCAAAGAGGATTGAGGGGTTTTTCCTAGTTGGGTTCCCCTAGAAATCATTGTGTACTTGTGGTTTTTCTTATTGCATGTCTATGCATGTTGTTATAAATTGTGAATTCTATTATGTATTAGTAGAGTAAAATTGTGTCTCTTGTTATCAGTTCGAAATATTGAGCAGTTGCAATTTATATCAAAACTTATACACTAATAAATTTTGTAGTATTATCCCTTGTAGGCTTCTGAAACATGTTTTGAAAGTGGTGTCTAGCCATGTGTTGCAAAAAAATTGTCACCTTGACATTTTGCAATCTGTATGAGTCTATCACCACTCATACCTTCCTCCTTTGCAAGTCTTAAACCTTTGTTCTTCATATCAAGCCTTGAAAATAAGAGAAAGACCTTAAAAATCTCTAAAACTCTGATTCCGTACTTTATCTTAGCATTACCTGCGTCCCACACCTAATGGTCATGTCCCTTGTGCACTTGACCGCTCTGTCTCTGTGTTATGGGTGTGGACCCCTGTAAAAGTTAAAAAGGCGCAAGTACATTCTTAAAAACTCACTTTGAGTCATTTTTAGAAGCTTCTAGAGGGAATCTTGAGGTGGCAAGTTCACTCCTTAATGGTCATGCATCCCATACCTTAAGGAGCTAACCCCTTGATGTGAGGAGCTTATCCCTTTGAAGGAGGACTCTATCCCTTCAATGGTGGACCTGTAACCTCCTTCCTTTGCACTATAAAATGAAGCATTGGGCTGGTTACTGTGGAGGTTGAAAGCTGAATATTTTTGAGGTGAAATGTGCCCTGGAACTTTAGTTCTTCCTAATTGAGATTTGAGAGGAGGATTACATACCTTTTGATCTCTGGAAGAGAGTGAGGCTTGTCAAAGTAGAAGATTCCTGTTGGACCTTGGGAAGAGCTTGTAAACTCAAGGCGCCACAAGGTTGTTAAAGTTATTCTATTCCAAGTTATACAATTTCAGGCTTTATTTGCTGGTTTTTATGGTTTTATTTCATGGATTCCTTGATCACCATGATGAACATGATTTATTATATTAGCTATGCAGGTGTTATTTGATGTGTGCTTGTTTGTGATTGCAGGTTCTTAAAAGGAAACTCTTTCGGACAGTTGGAGCATGACTGCCACAAACTAGTGTTGGACTTAAGGTAGGGTCTAAACATCTCTTTAGTTTTTATTAATGAATCACAATATGTTTAGAGAAAGGTAGATTTGCTTGTCTTGCTTGTTGCTAGATTTCTGTTGATACTAGGGAGATCGGCCTTGTTCGCAAGATCGATTTATCCAGCCAACAAATTGGCGACTCCGCTGGGGAACTGAATTTGGTTCTTTGATTTTCCTTTGTCTTTGACTAGAGAAACTTGTTCTTGTTTCTAGTTTTTGCTTGATGTGTGTGGGATTGGGTAGTTTTTTAGGTTCTGGATTGTTTTTTTTTCGAAATGTTTCAAGATGACCACACGTTCTGTTTATAATACATTGCGGACATCCTCACATTGTTCCTTTATTGCACAAAGCGGTACCGCATCTGGTTATACTGGAAGCCTGCAGACCCTGTCAAAATTTTTGAAAAACCTAAAATCTTTTCGTCTAGTTAAGTTTAGGATTTGTTTACGACTTTTAGTCTCTGCCCAGATTTGCATGTGTCCTGTCAAAAGTCTCTTGTGAGTAAGTTCCATTGGTGTTTTTGTTTTAGATGATTTTCTAGAAGTTTTGCATGCCTGGATTGGTTTTCACTCGGTCTCTGTAGTGACTTAAAGATTAGAAGCCTAAGAAACCTTAGATCACCCTGGTATCTTTTGTCTTCTTGATGAGTCTGACTGGTTTGTGAAATCTTTCCTTGGTGAGAAATAGATTTTGTTTCTGTTTGCAAATCTTTGAACGAACTTGGTCATAAGTTGTGAATTTCATTTTTATAAAAGAAAACATAGCTGGGTGTTTTTTGATTGATTTGTTATTCTGAACGAATTAATCCTTAGTTCACTGAATAACTAAGTAAAACGTCCTCAAAAACATTTGAAGCTTTTATTTTGATTAGGTTTTTAGAAGTTTAGATCTCAGGATTAGTTTTTCATAGTTTTGAGTGTTTTTCTAGAAATCGTAGAATTTCTTTTGAAAGAATTGTTTTCTGTAGTTTTGAGTGTTGAAAAGAAAAGGGATTTATTTTTGTGAGCATAATTAGTAGTTTCGTTTTGAGTTTATTGAAAAAGACAAACAGATTTTCTTTTCATTTACATGTTGAAGGAAAGATTTGTTGCATTCTCAACTCTTTCTTTTAGCTAGAAATTCATTGAAGGAAAATATGAATTGTTTATCATTTCTAGGTGCATTTTTTAGTATTTTTGGAGTCAAGTCTTCACACCATCAAAGTTTCATCTCCATACCTATTGACTTAAGAAACAACCCATACAAATAACACTTAATTAAAATTGATCTAGCAATCTTTTTATTTCTAGGGCTCTTATCACCAATATAGCTTAGTCTAGTATCTTGGAGTAGGGAGTAATTAACTCTCCAAGATAGTTAAAACAAACAAGTAGCTATATCTTGCGGTAGGACATAAATCCAATTGTAATTGATATAATCTGGGAAGCTCCTCTTAAAGGAGTCAATCACGAGATCATGTTCGAATCTTTGAGACAATCAAGTCTGTCTCATTGGGAAAGATAACAGATTTGTGCGTATTAAAAATGGTAAACCTCGGATTAACCATTGTCGAGGAGCCTGGGGTCACTTGTTGGTAAACCTCAGATTGATCATGTCAAGGAGCCTTCAAGGGGATTGAGCTTTGCTCCTCTTCCCTTGCACATAGATCGGATCGTAGACTGTTTCCCAGTTATATTTGTTACTGTTGGAAACCTTAGTGACCATAATCTTAAGATTTTTTCCTAAGGTGACGGTGAAGGATGGGTCTCACTGTACTTGGAGCAGACGTCAACTAGAATCACTTGGACTCTCTGGGGGGTTCTCTTCACTCGAGACGATTTTGTGAAGAAACTTGTGCCAGTTTGTTTCATTAAGCAGGTTGTCGGGGTAACTCTTCCAACCACCATTTCTGTATTGAATTCTGCGACGTTGGATTTCATCACCAACTAGTGTTTTTGATACAGAAAGTTACTGTTTGTGTGTGGTTTGAACTCTTAGATTTGTTAGGCGTGTGATTCAATTGTTTGGTTCTTTAGAGACTTTAGGTGGTTTTATTGAGATTTTCTTTGTTTGCGTGTGAAGTAATTAGATATTTAATCGTGGCTGAATTACTGAGACAATCCCATAGACTTCGGGGGCAACCTCCCGAATATACACCAAGTCAGCTTGAAGGGCTACGAGCTCTTGTATCACCTAGTGACAGTAGAGTTGGGTCACCGGAAGCCAGAAAATCATCTTTAATTATTCACCCTGATTATCCAGTTCAAGCAACAGAGTATATTTCTGAACCAATTTCATTTTCCAAAGTTACTGGTAGTATTTCTCCTACTAGTGAATTAATTGAGGAACTTGAAATTTCTGAACCTGAAACCGAACCTGCTGCTACTCCATCCTTAGGATTTTCTTCTCCAACTTCTAGTGGTCCTGGTTCACCTAGGGTAGGAAGTGTCATTACCCAAAATCTTCCTTCTGGACTCATTTCTATTGAAGAACTTGTTAGTCTGGACAAAGATACAACTCTCTGTGAAAATCAACCAACTTTAGAACTTAGGGAGCATGAATCAATCTTCTACAGTCCTTTTAGAAGTGACGCTTGGTACGTATGATTCACGAACTTTTTAGAGAATACGGGTCTTGCTTTTTCACCACCTCATATTCCTTTTCATCCTACGCCCAGAGGTTATTATCCTCCTTCGAATATGTCAAAACGGTCATCCATGTTTTCCCAAACACCAGAAACATTTTTATATGGTGGTCCTTCTGTTCCTTCTGGGTATCAGTCACTTTCTGGTACTTTTTCAGGAGCATCCCCTCAACCAATTGAACATGGGATATCAACTGGTAATAATGGAACTCCACCGTTGAGTGTAGAAGAAATTCTTATGATGTCTGGTACTATTCAAAATCCGCAACCTCAAGGTAGTTAGTTACCGCTTGAATGGCAACCTCAAGGTAGTCAGTTACTGCCTAGAAGGCAACCTCAAGGTAGTCAGTTACCACCTGGGGGGCAACCTCAAGGTAGTCAATTACCGCTTGGGGGGCAACCTCAAGGTAGTCAAATATTACCTGGGGGGAAACCTCAAGGTCAACCCCAGACTCAGTATATAGCTCAAGGTGAACCCCAATATCAATATGTACCTCAAGATCAACCTCAGTTTTAGTACGAGCCTCAAGGCTATCAACCTCAAGGTTAATACCCAACTCAAGGTTTCCAACCGCCTTTTGGTAAACCATTTGTACAAGGAGCTGGAAATGTACCTCTCAATTATCAGCCCTACACTCAACTTGG
Source organism: Pinus taeda (assembly GCA_000404065.3). Classification (NCBI taxonomy): domain Eukaryota; kingdom Viridiplantae; phylum Streptophyta; class Pinopsida; order Pinales; family Pinaceae; genus Pinus; species Pinus taeda. The sequence goes on along the minus strand of APFE030967847.1, from coordinate 6,558 downwards.
TTATGGTCCCTAATATACTCAACCTTTTATGGGTCCATACCTCGGAACGAACGTGGTGTGGGATTCATCTCAATAGACTTTGCAACCCAATGTGCAGTTGTCATCTCAATCTGGACAACCTTTGGTTTCTAGTCCAACCCAGCAACCTGTCCAGCCTATTATTCAAACTTCTGCACCTGGTGTAGTTCATCAGCGTGGGCCTAGTTCACCTCGAACTCCGCCTCAAACTGCTGCTACAACTACTGCAGCTTCTATTCAATCTACCTCACCTACTTCTGTAGTATCGGTAGCTCCGGTTTCTACTGTTCCTGTATCAACTCCTCAGACCTCTTTACCACAGTCAGGACCTACAGTTCAGACTTCGGTTCAGATGCCTGTAGGACAACTTGGGCCAAGTACAGTTGTCACAAGTCAACTGCAATTTACTTATCAACCATACCAGGGACAGTACCAATTCGGTCCTGTTGTGCAAAGCCCAGTTTATCAGTATCAACCGTACCCTGGATATACTTATCAGCAACCTCAACAACCCCAGTTTGGTCCGGTTAATCTTGGTTTTCCGGGAGGATATAATATTCCTAATGCAAATCCATTCTAGGTTATCCTGGATATCGTCCTCCTGGGGCTGGTCTTATGACCCAAGGTTTTCGAGACCCTAACCGTTAGTTACCTTTTATTGCAACTTTGGATTTACTTGATTTGTCGCGCCTTACGAACGATCCAATTTACTATCTTCCGTATTGGCCGCCAATGCCTAATAAGTTGCCTAGTGATATCCTGAAGTTTGAGGGTAAGTCAGGAGAAGATCCGTCAAATCATGTGATGACTTATCACCTCTGGTGTGCATCTAATTCCATTATAGATGATTCAATTCGCTTACGTCTTTTTCAACGCACTCTAATTGGTCTCGCTGCCATGTGGTACATTGAGTTACGACGAAGCTCTTTTTACAATTTTAGTCAGTTAGCCACTTCATTCTTAACTCATTTTTAGTTGCCTGTCAGTTACCATGAAGCTCTTTTTACAATTTTAGTCAGTTAGCCACTTCATTCTTAACTCATTTTCAGTTGTTTGTCACATATATTTCAGATCATATACATGAATGGCAACGTTGGCGACGTTTAGTGAAAGTTTTTACTCCGGATAAAATTTTGGCAGAATGGTTTGTTAAATCATTATTACCTAAAATCACTGAAGATGTAGCTAAGGCAGGAGTTGTTACTGAAGAGCAAGTAATTGCTCAAGCTCAGTACCATGACCTCGTTTATACGCAGTCGGGTACTTTACACGAAAAAATCCCTGACCTTCCGAAACAAAATCAAATAACTGTAGCTCCTTCAGGGTCTCATGCCATTGATGGTATGATTGGTTAAGTTAGTACCAAAAGTAAGAAGAAATCTGCAAATAATTCTTCTCCTATTGTAACTTTACCAGATTCCCCGACAGGAGAATCTTCCGCTGAAATTCCTGCCGATATCCATGTCGTAGAATCATCTACGGCCAAATCAAAATCCGGCGGTAAAAAGAAGGGGAAGAATAAAAATAAACAAAACTCAAAAGAGAAACCAGATAAAAATGAACCTACTGACGAGAAACGTAAACCTCGCTATCCTTGTCTCATTTGTGACGAGGAGCATTTTGCAAGAGATTGTCCGCATCGAGCTGAGGTTTCGAAAATCATCAAAGGTTATCAAACACCTGCTATCTTGAAGGGTCCTTTTCCTAGTCAAGATAGTAAGGTGATAGGTTCCTCCTCAAATGCCTCAGAAGAACCCATTATGATGATGTCCCATGTCAGGATTGCGACGCGATCGCAATATTATGGTAGTAAGAATCCTGTTAGTGGTAAGGAAGCAGAATCTTCTAATTCAAACCCATCAACTTCAACTCCTTCTGGTTTTGATCTGCTACAGGTCGAGAAACCTAACCCAGACTTAGTAATCAAACCGCCTGCTAAAGGTATACTTCGGAAGTCAGCTTTCAATCCACATGCGAGAGCTGCTCAGAACTATAACATTGTTGAAGATTTAGCTGTTTCTCCTTCAGCAATGTCAGCTTTGGAGGTGCTGCAATCATGCCCGGCACAGCGTAAATTGCTATTGTCTACTATAGGAGTTGCTGATATTCAGGATTCCAACCTTATAATCTTCGATTTAGAAAATAGTACACCTCGCCTACCATCAAATGGCTTTCCTGATCCCAGTGTTAGTCAAAAACAGACCTTGCTTTCAGACTGTGATTGATTAGGGAGCTTCTAACGGTATTATGTCGATCCAGTGTTGGAGATCACTTGGTTCTCCTACACTCAATCAATCCCCAATGATTCTAAAGGCTTTTGATGGCCAAGGGTTTCATCCTTTTGGCATTTTGTAGAATTTACCTATAGGGGTAGAAGGCAAAACTGTAAATCTAGATGTGGAAGTGGTTGATGCAATTTAACAACGCCCGATTGAATAGCAATTGAACAACACTTCCCTCCATGTCATTGCACTCCTCTCCAGATCTAACGGTCGTCAGTGATATCACATCTAGGAACTTGTGCGATGTTTACCTGCCTCATGGAGCCGATATGGTTTATAAGCCTTGGTCTATAAAATTTTGGGTCCAGGTCTTAGACTTAAATCCCGATTAATTTAAACCCTAATATCCCTTGGATAACAGAGTTTCTCCAATCCTTCAGCTAGCGACTCTTCATCTAACACATGGTTTAAATGCAACTTTAAACCCCGCAGTTGACTGTGATGTCAGTGATTGAAACATGATCGACGGTTAGGGTTTAATACGACGTTTTAACCATGATCAAAATATTCGTCCGTTCCTATCCCCACATTTATTGGTAACTCGGTTTCATCGCCATCTCACCATTTCAGAACGTCTTGTTATCAAGTTCAATTTAGCCAACTCATTTCTCCACTCAGGAACAGCACGCCGAGACTTCTTTAATTACTCTGCCTACAACTTATACCTTTGTTTCCTTAACACCACTTCAAACTGGAATACATAATACACCCTGTATTATTTCCCTTTCTTCAAATTTCATAATTATTGGATCTGTACATACATCTATTTAAACCCGACTGGAATCACATGGATTCTACCCAGACAATAAGTCTTTTGTCACTTAGAAAGACTTTCAGAAATTCAACTTGAATTCATTCATCATGGTTTATCACACAGAACCATAAATTCCCAATTACAGATCACTCAGCACATAAAAGGAACGATACACACCGTCACAATGAATTCAATTTCCTCATTCATTAAAAAATGTACAGATACAAATAAAACTCTGTTTTTACAATCTAGCTTTGGTCTAATCCGCCTTTTCACGATCTGTATCACTGGCCCTTTCTCATTTCAATGCTCATACGCTACAATCTAACCCTATCTATCTACTAACTCTCTCTCTAACTTACTCGACTTGACTAAGTTGACCTACTCTTCCTCTGCCTTTTTGGCTTACATTTATACAAAAGGACTATGTTTCTAATTCTAGTTCAGATCCTCGATTTTCTCAACTAAATCCTAAGAATCCTCTAAGTCCTCATTTAGTTCCTAAAATATCTTCTTTATCCCTTAAGGATCTCAACTTTCAACTAGTCCTAAGGATCCTCCATAAATCATGAACTACTTTCTAAAATTACAATATCTCAATCCATACTAATTACTCATCATCACTCATGTTCTCCTACATTTGGGAACATTTACAAATATCCTCACAATACTTAACTAATTCCTATTTTCATTAAAATCAGTCAAAACCTAAGAAATTACATTAATTCAACACTTAGGAAACCAACTTCCTTAAAACACAAGACCCCCCTATGTCTACTAAAATATAGTGATTCTTTTGAGCCAAATATTCCTGCATTAGACTCCCAAAGTAGAAAATAATCATGATCTTCAGACCATGTGCTTCTAATATTTGTCCTCCTGGATCCCATACTTTGTTATGTAATTTATCTTTGCCTATTTCTTTTCCTTTCAGCTACTCTATTGTCACGATTGTCTGCTGTTGTTTTCCAGGTCTCCATATCTTATGCTGCAATGCTCCACTTGTTATGCTCTCACATTCTTTTGTTGTCTTCCTCTTGTTGTTGCTTCTTTCCTTTCTTGCGGTTGTCTTCTTCTAGACACTTTCATCATTAACCTTCTTATCAACTCAATTTCTTCATCTAGTATATCCTCTGTCTGTTGAATGTCTTCAACTCTTAACTGCTGAAATTTCATTACGACCACCCTTACATCCTTACCCTCTTATTCAATATGTCTTCTGCAGAATTTCGCACCTTTTCAGCTGCTGCCATATTATCTTCCAAGATAATTTTCCGCTTCTGTTTACTGTACCTGTCAACTTCTTCTTCCTGATTGTCATTCATGACAATTTCTTTGTCATCCTTCATCAACAATTTACTTCGAACGTTTATCCTCTTCTTTTCCAATTTTCTTCTTTGAAGATCTAATTTTCTATATAATTCAATAACTTCAATTGGAGTAGAATTTGAAAACTTTACATGATTTTCAGTACCTTCGCTTGTTGTCGTCCCATCATCAAATGATCTTTCTTTTGTTAAATATAAATCATCATGCTTAAGTATTCCAAACTCATTAGGCACAATAAATACCTTTTCTTTATCTTCATGGTTTAACTCATATCTTCTATTCTAATCTTCACTATTACCAGCTCCAATATTATGCTGCATATTTCCATGAGAACTTCCTGTCTCCTTTCGTTTTTGAGATCTTGCTATCTCAATCTTAATCTGAACATATTTCAGATTCTGCTCCTCCTTCTTAACAAACTCTAAAGTTTTCTCATCACCCTGTGTTGTACCTACAACCATACACAAATCATTAGTTTTAAAATACAAGACCTTTCACTCTCGGTTGATGCTTCAGACATCAAGTCTTCTGGCTACTCTGAATCTTTCATATGATTCAACTTCTCTATCTCTTCATCACTTTCAAAAAGTAATGGTCCATGTTCTGATTCACATACCAAAAATTCAACACCTTCTCCGACATTTTCCTTTTGTTGTAGCTCAACTCTTTCAATCTTCTCTATCTCCAATCTTTCACAATGGACTTTCTGGTTTTCAGCAAATCCTCTTTGTTGTGACTCATTTCCTTTGAGTCTCTCCTTTTCCAACAAAGCAATATGTATTTGTTCAATTTATCTGAACTTGCTTATCAACTTGGCATTCCATTTCTTTTGCAATGGGTTCCATTTGACATGTTTCCTCATTCTCCATCCATGTCTTCAGTCTTCATTCTCTTTCTCTTTTATCCATCCCTGTAGTATCTCCAATTGTACTCTCATCACTGCAAGATTTCTCTGTCACTCCTCATTACTCATCTTACCTATATGGCATTGTTGGAGAGGTAAATCCCCTCTATGGATAGAGGCGATCCCTACTAGCCCAGAACGGGTCTAGCAACAATCAATCAATGCTACTATGCAAGCTCCTAGTTGCAATTAAAAAGTAGGTAATGAACACCTACTCGGATTCCAGTGCTATTGTTTGATGAAGAGATGCCTCTCTCGCCCCTTCGCTCTGGTCGGTCACGATCCTCCACTATCCCCGTGGATGGATACCTGCACATGCAAAGGGAAAGCAAACACAAGCGTGAAATCTAGTAAAAGCAACTATACATCAGTCAGAAAGGATGTAATTCACATTAACCATTACAAGACAAATGAGAATGGAACCATAACAGTAGTCATCGATCTTTTATTAATCAAAAACAGAGAAAGATACAACCAATGGTCTGACGCTGAGTCCTTCTCAAGAGGGTCCAACCAGCAAGTCTCATAAGCATTCACCCTTGGAGGTAGATCTCCCAAGACAAACCACTCTCTCTCTCACACAAGGCAACAAGACTTCACAACCTTCCTTAAGCTCTCTAGCAATCCACACTTAACACACCAACTGCCTATTAGGAGCAGCACTAAAACACTATGAATTCCTCTTATGTCAAAAACTATATCCAAAACTAGCTGCTCATGGCAATGGTGGAGGCTTATATAGGAGAAGGAGTCTCCATGAATGGTGGAAGGATAAGCTTATCTCCAAGAAAGGTGGCTCATATGATGAAAAAACATGCCATAGAAGGGAGGGCGACATTCACAAGGCCAACAACCAGGCCTGGAGTCATCTGGAAGGTTGGCTGTTAGAACAAATTCGCCTAAACAGGATCAGCGCGGGTGAATAACTGGACTGGCGCGCTGACGTCGCATCTCAGTAACGGGGGAAGCTATGTTAGCGCGATTTAATACAAACAGAGGATGTGCTGGCTATGAAATTCGACCAGTGTGGAAAACCCGTGTGCTTCCACGCTGGCAGCGCATCAGTTGCACTAGAAGCCGCCAGTCAGCGCGGTTTTTTCAATAACAGTTGCGATGATCAAATAAACTTTGGCATAGAGGGTTATTTGGCCAATTCAGAGAGCATGAGCATGATGGATTTGATTTCATGACATAGTAGGGAGACTGACAAGGAGACAGTGACAAATTAATGTGTAACAGATGCCCCCTAAAGCATGAAGCCCGAGAGAGTG
>APFE030967825.1:123817-154489 GCA_000404065.3 Pinus taeda | reverse complement strand
TAACACCAAGGATAATGTGGCTGATATATTTACTAAGCCCCTTGGTAAAATCAAATTTGAAGTTTTTAGAAGTCAGTTAGGTGTTGTAGAAAATCCATTTCTCCATTAAGGGAGGATGTGAGAATAATGCAGAAATAGAATTAGTTAGGAAGTGGTTGCCTGAATCAGTTAGGAATTGGTTGCCAGAATTAGTTAGGAATTGGTTGCCAGAATCAGTTATGAGTTTCCTATATAAGTGTCATGTATTGAGCAGATGAAGGAATGAAAATTGTGTGTGAGCTTTGTCTCACTTTGCTGGTATTTCTGACTGTGCATTTGTCTGTCTATTTATTTTAATTCTGAGAAATATTACTAATGAACTGATAAGAGAACATGAGACTTGAACACTACCTTGGATTGGCGTGGAGCGAATTTCAGATATATAGTAACGAACAGAAGCTCGAGAATGATTCCAACGCCATTGACAGTCAATACCAAGACGTTTTCGAAGCCATTACTGATGAGAGGTGAGCTATACCATGTGTAAAGGAGACAATTTAGGAGAGTTATTGCATAGGGGAAGCCTGAGAAATCCTCTGTCAATCCTCTCTTAATCACTAAATTATAGTTCAATTTACACAACCACATTAATTGAAAATGTTCTTCAAAGGATACCTAAAAAAATGAATCACCTTACATTGGGACTCCGTACAGCAGTAAGGAAGCTGCGTTTCCTGATACATTAAACAATACAAAGCGCTCGTGTTTTGAGACATTGTTCAATGCTGTAAAGAACTATGCAATTGAAGAGCACAATAAACGAACTTAAAATCAAATGCAGCGACCGAAAGCATTTTGAATGGTAAAACGAATAAACGAATAAAAGAGAATAGAAAGCACCTATAGAATGCCGACCGAAAATTGTACGTAGTTAGCCATGTTTTCTATACATAAAAAAAAAATCTAAGAAAATCGAAAGCAGCTAAGAGAGCGGAGAAGAGAATGATGGCATTTGTCTCCTCGATGGTGGAATTCTTGAACGGTTTAAGGGCAATTTATAGTCACGAGGCACATATCCTCTCTGTTTCGTCACCGTGTAAATGGGATAATCAGATGCTGGAGCGTCGTGTAAAGCAAGATAACTTGCCTTAGCCTGTTCTGTCGTATATAAGATAGGCTCAGATCTGTGTATCTCTTTTCTTTTTTTTTTATCCCGTGGAGTAATTAAGGTGTGAGTCGCGTCATATCTATTAAAAAAAAACTAGACTCATATGGTTTCACACTCTACTCTCCACTGAGATCCATGCCGAATAGAAGAATCTCCAAATCTGATCCTTTGGCAAGTGGATGGAATAATTTTCGGCCTGGGAACGATGAACGCTGCGTGTGAACATTTTAATAATATAAACAACATTGGTCAACATTTTACTTACCAACACATGAAGTGTCACGCCTCCAAGCGTACGGTAGTCTTGCCGGCACGGTACCACTAACACTTTCTTTTTAACAATATTCGTGCACATGGACTATGCCTAAATTCATTTTCTCTTTACTTAGCTTGTGTTTCGCAACCAAGTAAACATGCAATTATCCTTTATACTTAATGAAGCTCATACTCATTCATTATCCATAGCAATTATATAACAAGAACATCAACAATTGCAACAAGTATAAAGAGGAGGGGCAACTCCCCGTAATGTGAGTCTGCCAACCAATTTATTAAGAATATCAGTTATCCAATATTACAATGTACAAGTGTGCTTAGCAAACTCCAAGCCAACACTTAGCCAAATTTTACAATGGAAGGCAACCCTCCCTTTTACAACAGTCTTGTGCACCTCTTGTGCGAAGGACGGTGCTCACACGAGCCACCTAAAATCCAACGCCAAGTCTTACACCAAAACTTGCACTTCCGCACGAACTCGGGCACACCTTGCCCAACCCACAACCGTCTCCAAGAAATACTCCAAGTGCACCCTTAAGACCTGCGCATGAGATATGTGCACTCCTTCTCAAATCTGTGCACTTTACTCCTTGGCTATGCGAGTTATCAAGTGCAAGTTCGTTGGTTCAAATGAGCTCTCATGCTCACTCATATATAAGCCTCCAAGCGTGGTTATGTTGTGGGTAGCAACCCCTTGGCCGACCCCCAAATCCGCCATAAATGCACCCCAAGAGCCTTCAACGTATGTCGGCCTTGCCATCGTGCAAGGCCCTTCCAAATGCCATATAAAACGCTCAATCGTTCACGCACTTCACTAAGTCGCAGAACTATCATCACATATCTGTTTGTTGTAACGTCGCATTTCTTCCGTAGCGCGCGCCCGTCGTGCGCCCGCCCGTGCACCTGCCCTCGCACCCATCGTCCACCCACGCCCTTCGTGCACAGTGTGTCGCCCAGCGCCCATCGCAAATGCCTTAAGGCATTACATCCTCCTCCACCTAAAGTCGTTGTCGTCCTCGACAACATCCCCAAGCATCAATCCATGATGTCAACTCTTCCACATATGGAAAACATCCCTGCAACATATGTAGGACTCATCTCCACCATGTCTCATCTAAGTGACCAACTGTCACCAAGATAGTCCATACCAAAGTATGTCATAGATTTCCATGATTATCGACCACTTGCCACAATCTCACCATGCTGCTCTCCACCATGGAAGGCTGATCCCTCCAACATCAAGCTACATGTTCGCTGAAACAATGTGTCAACTCCATCATGTGCATCATCTCCATCATGTGAAAACTACCCATGATATGCCAACAAGTGTTAACACACCTCAGCCATGTGCCAACATCTCATCTCAACAACCGGAAGTCCTCTCAATCCATGACAATAAACCATCATGTCACAATCTCCACATGCTGCTCCATTATGGAAAGTTGGCCCCTCCATCTCAAGCTACATGCTCACTGAAACATATCATGTCGACCTCATCATGTGTCGTTCCCATGTGAACTACTGCCATAATACTCCAACATAATGCCAACATATCTCATGTACACTACTAGTCCCCATGTCTGAACTAGTTGGGTAGCTAATCCAACCATCGTGCCCAAACCATGAGAATGCACACCCTTATGCCACCATCAGTTGTTTCCCAAAACATCCTGCGACATCTTGAACTCGATCAAGAATCCATCCTCATAAGTAAACCATGCTCAAGTCCATGAAGTAGTCCTCATCTCATCTGCAACATGTCATCCATGATATTTGGTTTCAATGTGCTATATGAAATTAGCCACATCTATCCCAACATCATCCACATATGTGTCTCCTCCATATGAAGAGACCATCTCATAAAACTCCAACTCTCAGTGTGCCACATCCATGTCCATGAAGCTACCTCCATCACATCTGCAATGTGTCAGCCCTCAAGTCTGCCATAGAAACAAGTATACCCCTGTCTCATGTATCCATGTGCTGCCATGATCAACGATCAATCAGCCCTCATGTGTAAAAAGTAGTTGAGTCTCGGCTCAACCCATGCCCAAGTGTTGCCACCAAGGCATCATCATCATCGTAACTCCATCACTCCAAAGTGTCTCATATCGATCATCCACATTAAGTCACTCTTTCAAGCCATGCCTCATGCATGCACTTGAAAGTATGCACCTGCATCAAAGTCCCTGACCTTAGCTCCTCAATGCATCAGATCCTCTAAGTCCACCATGTATGAAGTCTCCAAGAGTCACAACAATCTCATGTCATCATGAGCTCCATGAGTCATCCCCAACCAACACTCTAGCAAGCATACAAGTCTCCACCCAAAGGTCTCTGCAAGATGCCTCAGCTCTCCATGTAGTAAGAATGCCCCATAGTCTACTCATAAATCCATCCAAGTCCATGGCTTTGTTGCACAAGAGTGTACAACCTCTCCATAGGCTCATAAGTATAAGTCTCCATGTCACACTAGCACATCTATCTGCACAACATCCATGCCTTGGCACACCTCATTGGATGCCCATAAGTGACATCTCCACAAGTGCACCCACATATGTCCCTGCATAAGACTGCCATGCTCCATGTCTCCAACCCGATGTCCATGACTAAGTTACCATGTAGTCTAACCAAGTAGACCCATCACAACAATCAGTCATCCCTATCCAAGCTACAATCTTCGGTTTAGTGAACTCGGTCACCCAACCATATCATCATGTCATGAGTTTCCTCCATCATAGCTCCTCCACCTAAGTGTCCACCAAGACTATCTCTTGGTCTCAGCCATGAGAATCCACCAAAACATCCATCATTACGGTCCCTTCCATCATAGCTCCTCCACCAAAGCGTGTCCCACCAAGACTGCTCTTGGTCTCGGCCATGAGAAGATCCACCCAAGAGTGATGGCCTTCCAAACTGTTCCATGAGTTCATGCCGGGGCACTTTAGGCCATGTGGCTAAAGCACAACCATTCCTCCACAAGATTCATTCAAGTTCCACTTTCACGGGCCTTTTTGTACCTTCTCCAGAGGTCACAAACACCCCAAACAAACTCCGCAACAATCAACATCCTTCTTCTCGATACAAAGTCTCATCATAAAATCCATGGTAACGATCTCCCAAACATCGGCAAAACTGGCTTTGCCCTTCTGCATACGGTCCACTCTACAAATCCTCAAATGAAACAATTATCAACAATACTTACATCATCAAAATAATCAACTATCAATGGCTTCCTCTTCCTTGGTAGCACAATCTGCAACTTCAACTTGCTCCATTGTCCAACCAAGTTGAAGAAGCTCATCTTCAACATTCTTCTCCAAGACTGCAAGCTCTTCTTGAATCCGGGGATTCTCCTTTTTCAACCGCTTCAACCTGTATAAGGTAAGCAAGAGCTTCCCTTCACATTCTTCCAAACCTGCCATGCCTTGTACTTCGTCTCCCCCGGTTCGTACTTCATTCAGACGCCCAAACCGTGTATACCTGCCCACACGCAGTCCCACTTGCCCACCTGACAAGTGCCCAAATCGTATGACCAGCCCGTAGTACCGCCTGCCCGACTCTACAATACCCGGTTCCAACCTTTACCAACTTCACCAAGCACCCTGCAACCATGAACCGTCCCTTGTTCCACTTATGTGAAACTAGCTTCCTTCACCTGCAAGTACCTGCCTCCACTGTCACGAGCAACCTTGCTCAAATATCAACTGTCAAGTTATGTAACAGCTGATCAAACCGGCCTAACCGAGCTTATTCAATGCTTCCACACTTCATCAACCTGCTCTGATACCAACTGTCACGCCCCCAAGCCTACGGTGGTCTTTCAACCATGCCGGCGAGGTGCGGCACCACCGAACACTTGCTTTTTAACAATACTCGTGCACACGGACTATGCCTAAATTCACTTTCTCGTTACTTAGCTTGTGTTTCACAACTAAGTAAACACGAAATTATCCTTTATACTTAATGAAGCCCATACTCATTCATTATCCATAACAATTATATAACAAGAACATCAACAATTGAAACAAGTATAAATAGGAGGGACAACTCCCCGTAATGTGAGTCTGCCCGACAATTTATTAAGAATATCACTTATCCAATATTACAATGTACAAGAGTGCTTGGCAAACTCCAAGCCAACACTTAGCCAAATTTTACAATGGAAGGCAACCCTCCCTTTTACAACAGTCTTGTGCACCTCTTGTGCGAAGGACGGTGCTCACACGAGCCACCTAAAATCCAACGCCAAGTCTTACACCAAAACATGCACTTTCGCACGAACCTGGGCACACCTTGCCCAACCCACAACCGTCTCCAAGAAATACTCCAAGTGCATCCTTAAGAGCTGCGCATGAGATATGCACACTCCTTCTCAAATTTGCGCACTTTACCCCTTGGCTATGCGAGGTATCAAGTGCGAGTTCGTTGGTTCAAATGAGCTCTCATGCTCACTCATATATAAGCCTCCAAGAGTGGTTATGTTATGGGTGGCAGCCCCTTGGCCGACCCCCAAATCCACCATAAACGCACCCCAAGAGCCTTCAACGTATGTCGGCCTTGCCATCGTGCAAGCCCCTTCCAAACACCATATAAAACGCTCAATCGTTCACGCACTTCACTAAGTCATAGAACTATCGTCACATATCTGTTTGCTGTAATATCGCATTTCTTCCGCAATGCGCGCCCGTCGTGCGCCCGCCTGTGCGCCCGTCGTCCACCCGCGCCCGTTGTGCATGGTGTCTCGTCGGCGCCCATCGCAAATGCCTTAAGGCATTACAGGAAGGGTCCTGAAAGATTTGAAAGGCGCCTTTGTGGTTTGAAGCGTTAAGTGAAGTATGAAAGGTGATAGTGGACTAAAGGTTGTGCACCATCGAAAATGATAGACATATAGTGGTCTTGTTCCTATTCAAAAAAAACCTGCGTACCCTGAAAAAATTGTGGAACGACGACATTGCAACCGCGTGCCAGCGCAGAAAATATATTTTGCGAATTCTGAAGAATTGTTGCAACTGAGTTTATAACGTGGAAAACGTCTTTTACGAACCCCAATGCATTTGAATAACAATAAATACTACTTTTTCGTATTCAATTCGATCGGCAACCTAATATTTGACAAACACAGGGATTGCGTAATGAAGCCGCCTGATATTTCCATTGACATCACAGGTGACAACGAGATTACCACAGGTGACCACGAGATTACCAAATCCCCACGTGAAATAAAAACATGAAATCTGTAGATGTTTGACGAGGGAAGGGACGCAATTACCCGAATGCGTCCAGCTCTGAGCTGAGATATGCCACGAAAATTTGTTGAGGTGTTGTATGACACCTGTCCTCCGTTGTGTACACAGTGGTCTTCAGTAAGTCGTGACTGGTTCAACCTGCCTATTATGGTTACTTTGTCGTAGTTTATTGGAGCCTTTACCCGAATGTGTCCAAGTCTGAGCTTAGATATACCATGCAAATTTGCTAAGGTGTTGTATGACACTTGTCCTCTGTTCTTCAGTAAGTAGTGACTAGTTCAACCAATTTAGGGCGCATTAGGGTTAGTTTGTCATAGTTTGTTGGAGCTTTTACTCGAATGTGTCCAACGCTTATATGATATATGCCACATAAATTTGCTCAGGTGTTGTATGGCACTTGTCCTCCACCCTACAAACAGTGGTCTTCAGTAAGTAGTGGCTGGTTCAACCGATTTAGGGCGCATTAGGGTTAGTTTGTCGTAGTTTGTTGGAGCCTTTCTAAAGACATTGGCTTATTTTGTTCAGGCCTAGTACTTGTTCGTTTTTATTGGGCTGTTTTTTCTTCCCCGTGTGGTGTATTGGGCTCGGTTGGGTTGGGTATTAGTCTGTGTTCATTCCTGTGGCAGATTTAGCTTGACTCAGTTTTAGATATGGTAGTTTCATGTTTGGAAGGGGTTTTTCAGGTAAATGAGTAAGTTTATGAGGTTTAGGGGAGATTTTTGTTTGATTTATGCAAATATTGGGATGTCTAACCCCACGACAGGGTTGTGTTGGAGGTCACTCTGTGATTTGCAATTGAAGCTATAGTTTCTGGAGCATCTCGGGTTCATGTGGCCTGTTGTCATGGAGGAAGCTAAGAAAACTAGAGTTGGAAGGTAGGACACTATCCTACCAGCGTATCTACCTGTATTTTCAATAAACATTCAACTAGATGGATTATTGTGCCTTTGATCAGCTTATCTGCCTATGTTTTTAAACATTTTCAATTGTGTTGGTTTTGTCTAAATTGTGGGTATTGTGTAAATTGTGGGGTTTGTGTAAAATGTTGTTTTTTTGTATGAGTTGTTGGTTTAATATTGAAATGTGTTTTTTTTGTGAAATGTGAGTATTTTTGTTATGGTTTGTCAAAGTTGAGGACATACTTGTTGCTAGTATGCTAGGGGTTTTTCACTTTGTTCATCACAGATAGCTATGGTTTCATCTTGACATTATTTCAAAGGTCTGTGTATTATCTTAGAGGTCATGGTTATTTTTCGTCAGATTTCCTTGTCTACGGTTTGATGTAATTACAAGAAAAAATGTTGTTAGCAGTGTAATTCACAATATAATAAATTTTGTTAGCAGTTGTTAGCAGTATAATGTTGTTAGCAGTTCTTAGTAGTATAATACATTTAAATTGTTAGCAGTTGTTCGCAATAAAACGTTAGTCGGTTTTTTTGCTTATTAGATTTAAATTTAAAAGTTGCCTAAATACATGCAATTTTCTTCATTGTCTTCAGTCCCTACGTCCCTCTTTTCAATTTGGGTAATGGTGTCCCTCCCTTAATGGTTTAAATGCTTGCTCTGTGAGTTTTATATTCATGGTGCCAGAGAAAGGTTTAGAAGTCTCTGTATTTTTCATGGCCAAAAATTTATGTGAGGAGGAGATACAACCACCATATGTGATTGCGATAGAGAAAAGTGTTTTCATATTCATCAGATTAATCAGAGAAGGTTCTTAGAATTAGCTTTAGGGCTTAGATTTTAGTATTTTACCTTATTTTCCTAGAAAGTTAAACTTAATGGATATACACATGCTTCTATGTTGTTGTATGGAATTGGGTGATTCAAACTGGAAAAGTTGGTTCCATATGGGACCAATCATTCCATTTCTGGTTTGAAACCCCCTAGAACTAACCTAACTAGCTAGTTTAGGTGGTTTCTATGCAGTTTTGATATTATTACTGAAGGGAGATTTATTCTTGAGGATTTCATGTTTCAACTCTTTATTATCTTACTTACAAGGATAAGGAATCTTTGTACAAATATGAAACTAATTGAAAATTTGATATAATTTTTATATGTACAAACGGGAAGGGAAAATGATAGCACAAGCTGAAGTGCATGGTAAGAGAATGAAAATCAAGAGTTGAACTGGAAATCTAATTGTTTTTATGTTTAAGCTAAAGAAATTTTTGGGTAGAAGGGAATGAAATGCAAGTTGTTTCTAACACAACTTTCCTTTACACCCATGTGAATTTTACCGACATATCATGGTTACTTGTTGAGAAAGCACAAAAAATATGAAAAATGTTCGGCAAATATGCTTTTTTTGTTAGCTGATTTGGTTAGCAATAAGATGCCTAAAAATGTTTTGAATGGGTTCTATATTCCTAGAGACAAAATAATACAAGCATGTGAAGCCTTATCACAAAACAATTAGTTTCATTTCTATGAAACTCACTAGAAAATAAATTGCGTAATTGTACAGGAGGTATCGACCCTAGATGAATGATAGTTTGTACGTGTTCTAGAAGTAATCAATCTTTTTACTGCCAGTCAAAATGATGTAAAACTTATAAAAATGTAGTTTGAGGATTAATACATTGTGTTAACTCCATATAAATGGTAGTCCATACACGCTCTGGTAGCAATGAATGCCATTTTGTGAATAAGATAAAAATGAGAGCTAAACTAAAAAAGGTGGTGTTGTTACTGACTCCTAACAAAACCATAAACTAAATCTTCCAATGAAAACATTAAAATAAATTATTCATTGCTTTAGAGTTAGTGATTTTCTATAAATAAAGGAGCATATTTTGAGGATTGAAAAAAGCAAAAAAAATTGACATCGAAATAAAAATAATTTTCAGATCAGAATTCAAATTCAAATTCAATAGACTTCAGATTCTTGAATTCAGTTTATCTAAATTTGATCAAATTATCCCAACAAATTTCAATTATATACAAATCATATTATCCGAACAAAGTTCTAATTCTTGAATTCAGTTGATCTACCTTTGTTCCTTGACCATCATAGTAACCATTAACAAACATTCTCAAATCAAGTAAAACTAGATGTAATTGTGTAGAAGATAATGGTATTTTTATCATTTGCAATCCTCAATCTGATGAATTAGATAATCCTTAAATGAGTATAAGTTTAGCTTCTACTAGTAAACAAATCAACATATTGCATCCTTGCAAAATTCAGATTGCGATGTGGTTACAAAAATTGTGTCATGCCATCCCTATGCTTGATGGCTTCCATTCCTGCATGCCCAAAATTGTTGAGTTACATGCCTGACCCAAGTATGGTGGACTACCCAATATTTCTTTATTAGGATGTGCTTGAATGTTTCCATATGCTTGACTCCAAATTCTCTTTGTAGCCATGGAGGGACTGAGTAGCCCAAATGTCCACTTGTGTTACTAACCCCAACACTAAGTGCAGGTGTCATATAAACATAGTTAGGATTTAAACCTGCACTGGTAGGGGTATGAGAGGTGGGCATAACCCCTGGCTTATAGCTGGGGACTTGGATGTTAATCAAGTTTTTCTATGATGGTGTGTGCTTTGCAATGTGGTCTAGGGTGTTGGACATCATCCTATTTGTCTCAAATTGTATTGGATTGTAGTCTTCCCTGCTTGTCACACCTTCTCCTTTTTCCAACACTTGTTGAACATTTCTTGCCTCCCTCTCTTGCCTTTCCAAGTATAGTTTTTTATGTTCTTTATCTTCCCTTTCTTTTTATCTTTCCAACCTTTCCATTTCTCGAGATTTTATTGTTGCAATCCTTGTAGCTCTCTTTTCCTTGGCCAGCTCCTTATTTCTCTTTTTAGATTCCTAAATTTTATTTTTTTTATGTTCAGACTCAAATAATAAATTCATATAATCTTTAGATGTGAGCAACTGTGAAATCCTCCTCAAGATAAGACAATATGGTGTTGACTGCCTTGATGAGGCCTTCACTCTCTCTATTGGTAGCTTTAGGAATGCACAAAGTATTCTCTGCTTTGATGTCCTATGATCCTTAGGACCTCACACTTGGCTTTCAACCTCCGTGAGAACTAATTGGCCCCCATTTTTGTCTTCTTCAGGTACTTCATGATGAATAGGCTCCTCTTCTAGCGATCCATTGTCCACAGAATAATGAACAAGTTCGGTGTACAACTCTGATGGTTTTTAACGCATGTCTATGCTTTCCTCATTGGTGGTAGACACATTATGTGTGCTAATATTCATCATGGCCTCTGTAAACCATGATGGTGGGCTTACTTGGTTTGGCATGCCTAATTTCTCATTGTTTAATCCTGTTGCATTATCATTTGAAATCAACTTTGCATTTTCATTCGTTTGATCAATTGCCTGATATGGAATATCACATGAAGAATTGGAAGGTGGTTTAATGGGTATGACAGTGTCCATGATATTGATAGTTGGTTCATGACTGAATTGTGTCTCACTCACATGTTCTTCATCATCACCATAGAGTTTCCCTTCAGAAAGGTACATTATACCTTCAGCAACAACATCTTCTTGGGCATAAACATGGTCTTGTAAGTTCTCTACTTCTTGACCTTCCACATCAAATGTTTGGCTACAACTAGTATCAGGCATACGAGCATCAACATTAAGTGACCATATAGCAGTCCTCCTAAATCCATCCTTGATATTAGAAGGTGTGAGATCCCTTTTAAATGCTTTAATTGAAATCTCAACTAGCTTAAACCTCTTTACTTCCACCCATGGATTTTGTGCCATTCATGAAGCTCGCTCGACCCTGAAATATTTCTTGAAAGTCGCAAAACACACTGACATCTAATGGTTGCAATCTGTGAGTGGTATGAGATGGAAATGTTAATAGGTCAATGCCCAAATTGTTAGCCTCTTCAATTGTCTGCATAACCATGTGGCTTCCATGGCCATCTACAATCAGTAGGTGTCTATTTTTAGGCGAGACACCACCTGGTACAGATGCAGTAAAGTGACAAAAACAATTCAGTAATAGTTCCTTTTTCATCCATGCATGGGGATGTGTAGCCATGCATGCACCTTGTTCATAGTTATGTTTATATTTTTTTAGTTGAGTTTTACCTTGGAATAGATAAAATCCTAGGATTGAAGAAGCAATTGCATTGACACAACAAAAAATAGTGATCCACTCCCTACTCTTAGGAAAACTATTAGGCACATTTCATCTCCCTCTCTTGGCAATTACCCACATACCACAATTCCTTCTTTCCTATAAGCCTGTTTCATCAGAATTCTGTATATGTTCTAGGGAATATGAGTGTTGTTCATATGTAGGAGAAAGAGTGTCATAGAACTCAGACATAATTGTAGGGCATATATTTAAAGCCTTGTCTCTGTCAAGGCCCTTGGTTGTACACAGAACAAGGTTTGGATGCCTTTTCTTAAACCCACTTCACCGTGATTTACAAGGAAATCCATCTTTTAAGGGTTTTGGCCACCCCTGATAGATTTGAGCTACTATGGATTTAAGTTATATAAGTTCTAATCCATGTCCCTATTTGGTCATCTCCTTACAGCACTCAACCACCTCCTCGTCCTCCTCTTCAGTCACAACTATAACAAGCCCTCTAAGCTTTGTATTAGTCAACCCATCTATCCAATAATTTATGTTAGAGGCAGCAATACCATGTTTTTTTATAGAGGCATGGCTTGAATATCCCTTAAACTCAATGTCATCAATTTCAACTAGCATGTATTGCTTTGTCCAGCCTCTAATGGCACTAGTTTTCTTTGTTGAACTTGCACCTTGCACTATGGTTGAAGTTGGATATGTGGTTGATGCACTGGATTGTAGCTAGGACCCCTCACCCCCCTCCTCCTCCTTTTCCTTGTATGATCTGTAATAGAAACTCTTGGCATGGCTGCAACAACCCGTAGATTTACCATGAATTTATGATTTAGAAAGATTATATTAGAAAACAAGGTAATTCATTGGCCTTTGCAATCAATGAGAACCAATAATCAGTGCTTTATCTATATATTGTAACTTCAATCTTACATTTCCTTAACATGAGCCTTACGGGTGACTGAATACATCTATGATATGAAACTCATAATTGGAAGGGCTCTCACAAATAAAATTTCATATTACAAGAGGCTTGGAATAATTAAATTCACACAAAGAAACAAGAAATCTAGAAGGAAACAGTTAGGATTCAACATAAAATTTCTTTATAGCTTCGTCTTGCATGATTGTGGGCTTATTTGATTGATTTATCTAGGATGTGAGGACATTATAAGGTTTGCTTCATGTTATAAATGATTGGAGTGTATTTTTTCAAGCACTTGTAAGCTTATTTCTCCTCAACAGTAACCTATTGCACACTACCGAAAAGTATCAAGTCTGAAGCATTACTATTATAGTAGTCTGATATTAAATTAGAGTGGTTGGACTTGAGGTTACAAAGGCATTAAAATTCATTACTGGACTTGAAGCTATGGTTATTTTCATCTTGAGAATGATTTAAGGGTTGATCTGATCATTTAATTCACAGATATATACTTTCCAGTAAGCTACAACAATTCATTGACAGTGGTACATTAAAGGACTAGTACTTTCTTGAGTTAGCATATTGGCATTGTTTTTGGCTTTTCTGCCTAGTAGTCATATAACGACTCTGGATGCTATAGTTTATATATCTATAATCACAAAGGTTACTAAGTGTTCTATCGTAGAATCTTGTTGATAATGGAATGATATCATTGTTATAGTAGTCTAATATTAAATTGCAGGTGTCAGATTTGACGTTATAATGGAAATGAAATTGGTTAGTAAACTAGAAGGTATGCTTATTTTCATCTTGAGAATGATTTAAGGGTAGATCTCATCATTTAATTAGCTGATATATACTTTCGAGTAAGCTAAAACCATCCATGTTTCATTGGCAGTTGTATATTGAAGGACTAGTAGTTTCTTGAGTTAGCATATTAGCATTTTTGTTGGCTTTTCTCCCTAGCCTAGTTAAGGATAAGATAGCCTTCTTGGATACTAACTACCTCATTGCATCTCTCATCGACTTCTTATTCCTCAGTGGTCCTCTAGAATCTATGGATGTTATGTTTTATATATCTGTAATCTAGCCTTAAAGAAAATTCATATTTAATAGATGGACACTGACAAAATTTTATTAGTCTCTAAATGGATTGGGGCTCGAACATACTCATTGTATTGAGTAATGATTTTAGGTTATAGTGGCATTGAAATTGGTTACTAAACTAGAAGGTATGGTTGTTTACATCTTGAGAATGATTCAAGTGGTCCTATAGAGTCTCTCAATGTTATCTTTTATATATCTATAATCCAACCTTAAAGAAAGTTCATATATAATAGATAGAGACTAACACAAGGTTATTAAACTATGAATGGATTGGGGTTTGAATAGATTCATTGTATTGAGTAACAATTTCAAGTTACAATGGCATTGAAATTTTTTAATAAACTAGAAGGTATGGTTATTCTCATCTTTAGAATGATTTAAGCAGTCCTCTAGAGTCTTTGGATGCTATCTTTTGTATATCTGTAATCTAGACTTAAATGAAGTTCATATCTAATAGATAGAGACTGACACAAGGTTATTAGACTATGAATGGGTTGGGGTTCGAACAGAGTCATTATATTGAGTAACAATTTCAAGTTACAGTGGCATTGAAATTGTTTAATTCTCATCTTTAGAATGATTTAAGTAGTGCTCTAGAGTCTCTGGATGTTATCTTTTGTATATCTATAATCCATACTTAAATCAAGTTCATATCTAATAGATAGAGACTCACACAAGGTTATTAGACTATGAATGGATTGGGGTTCGAGCAAATTCATTGTATTGAGTAACAATTTCAACTTATAGTGTCATTGAAATTATTTAATAAACTGGAAGGTATGGTTATTCTCATCTTTAAAATGATTTAAGCGGTCCTCTAGAGTATCTAGATGCTATCTTTTATATATCTATAATCCAACCTTAAATCAAGTTCCTATCTAATAGATAGAGACTGACACAAGGTTGTTAGACTCTGAATGGGTTGGGGTGTGAACAAACTCATTGCAGTGAGTATCGAGCATGAATGAATGGTAGTTACAAAAGGCCTATATCGTCGAGGAAGGAATAGTTTGCTTGACATAATGAGAGTAAGGTGGGTTCAAATACAATATCTCAAGACTTAAAGCACATCCTAACGAAAAAATGAAATAAATGATTCTCTGTTGCATCTCATTTGTCTAATTCCTTTTAGTTTTTCTCTTACAACCTCGTAGTTCTCTCATATTTATTTGATAATCTAATAATTAAAAGATAATTTCTAATAAGCATATACAAGTGATATATAGACATTGGTATTGTTATTCTTTTCAAAATGCTTCTCTAATCAGATCTTGTGATCTGTTTAACAAGTAATATTGGCTATAATGGATTTAATTTACCCTTGCTTCTCAATAAAAATAATGATAAAATAATCAATATGATAACATTATTCAACAAAAACAAACCTGTATGTCTCCAGAACCTGATGAATATAATGAATGTAGCATTGTGCACACACTCTCTTTGTATGTCTCCAACATCTAATGAATACAATGAATGTAACAATGTATGAACACTTTGATTGTACGTCTCCAGCAGTTGCTAAGGAGAATGAATGTTTCAAATGAGAATCAGAAAGGGTTGATGCTTTATAGTTTTTTGATCTAGAATTTAATTGGTAGGGAAGATTGGCATGGATTTCCATCTTCCAGATTCAATTGTGTGTTCTGGATTGATTTATACATGATCAAATGGTTGATAACCTTTCATGGTTGATCCTTGTGGTTTCCTGTATTTAATCCCTAAATTGAAAAGGTCGGTGTGTTTAATACTTGAATTGAAAGGGTTTGTGTCATTTATTGCATCCTCTAAACTAATTCCTGAATTGGATGGTGTCATTTATTGTCTTCAAAAGGTTGAATGGTTATACAAATATGTAGATATGGTTGACACACTTTTCACCTATTCTTGTGCACGTATTACTCAACAATGGGATGTGTTGCTCTGGTGGAAAGTAGTGGGTGACTGTTTGATGGGATAGGTGTACTCCTAGATAAAATTCAATGGAATGTTTTGTAGTTCATTTTGGCTTAATTGGTAATTCTATGGTGGAGGTAGTTGGGACAATATGTCTTGTTAACTTGTGATGTTAAGGCTTGGTGTTTGACAGTTGTTGTTCCAATCAATGTATGGGCCCATTTTTAACATAATTTAATAACTTGTATAACTTAATATAAACTATCTGTGTGCCTTTTTTATGGTTTATGAGGATTTTTGATGGATGTGTGGAACTAGTACTATAACTACTACTAGTCTAGTACTAGTCCCTACACAACAATAGAAAGCTCTCCCATATTTGTTTGCAATATTTTTATCCTAACATTGTTTTCTACTATTTTTCTACTAATCTTAGTCACATATTTTTGTACCATTATGTATTTTGGTTCCTTTGGTTATATTTTGCAATTAATGGTTCACTGCAAAGATTTTTAAAATCACATAGTTTAACTTTCTTACGTGCAAAATCCTAATAAAAAAATCATAATTTTACCATTAAAATTAAATTACTTTTTTATTGAAAAATGAAAATAATTATAATAATGGGAGGCGGGAGTGGAACCTGAACGAGGATAGAATTTGACGCTAGGGTTTTGCATTAGGGTTCCATGGCGGGACGTACATGGGGAGTGCCACTCCCTCCTAGAGTCAGGTAGTCACAGAAGTAGGCAAGGAAGCATGAGGGATGCATTTCAAAAAATCGATGGAAAAGATTTCAAAAGCAAAAGGCAAGGAGACAGTTGGAAGAAACGAACCCTAGGGTCAAGAAGGGAATCAATAGGAAACAATTAAAGAAATGAAGAAGGGAGGCAATAGCGGAAAAACGACTTCCACAAGAACCAAGGGAGTCTACAAACCCAAATCGAGCATCATTCCCCGGGTCATATTGAGTGATCCAGCGATTCAAGCACACATGGACCATATGAAAGAATATGCGATTATCTGCAAGTTCATGGGGTTGTGACCAATGGAAAGGGCATTACTCATGTAGATTAGAACCCATTAGAAGCAAAAGGGAGAAATACATTTACATCTGGGTTCTAAGGGCTTCTTCACGGTAGTGTTTGCAAACCTAGAGGACAGAGATAGAGTGTTTGAAGGGGGGTCGTATTTCTATGTTGCGGCAAGACTCTACATGCGACCATGGATGATGAACTTTGTCCTGGATCATGAAACATTTACATCTGTACTAGTTTGGATCAGACTATACTCACTACCTCTAGATTATTGGCTACCAGAATCTTTGAAAACCATAGGCAACAAGTTGGGGAATTTTCTGAAGATATCAGAGGCAACTCTCAAAGGTAAATATACCTCCTTTGCCCGAATATGTGTGAAAATGGATCTATCTAGAGCCCTTCTGGAAGCAATAATTTTAGAGGTCTATGATGAATATTGGGTGCAAAGAGTGGACTATGAGCACATACCTTTTAGGTGCCGCAAATGTCATGAACATGGCCATCTATTTAGAGTGCCCAAAAAACAGTATGGAAGGCAATGGGAAAACCTCCTTGGATAGAGATCACTAGGGTTTTACCAAGGTTGGGACCAAAGGGAAAGGGGGTAAATGGCCACATAGGAAAAGGAGTGAAGACAAAAATACAAGACGCAATAGTTTCAAAATCCTAGAGGAAGTAGAGGAGAATGTGGACATAGTCCAGGACAGGGAGAACACAACTAAGGAGCTGGAAACGAAAGCTGAAATGGAGGATATCACAGTAAACAACCAGTAGAAGGAGGATCTACCAAGAGGCATTGAGATGGGTAGAGACTATGAGATGACTCCAAGTGAGGCAAGAATAGAGGACCATGAACTATAGAAGACTCTAGACAAGCAAGATCTGGACGTAGAACTGTTTCTGGAACAAGACAGGAACAAAGGAGTGGACTCCTTGCCCAAAGAAGACTGCGATAGAGTTCAAAAACTCTTTCTATGGAGGGCACAATTGAGGGGAATTGGTGTCGAGAGAAACCATGAAAGCCAGGAACAGAGTGGGGTAAAAATGATGGAGAACGTTTAGGCACAATCTCCAAAGAACTCAAGAAGGAAAAGAGGAAGGAAAAGACAGAATAAACAGCTAAACAAATGTGGAAAACTACTGATTAACTCAGGTAAGATGAAAGATCTTACCAGCTACTCCTTTACCAACCTTTCTTAATGAATCTCACAACTTGGAACATTAGAGGCTTAGGTAGTAGAAGGAAACAAAGGAATCTCAGTAACAAAATAAAAGAAGAAAAAATAGATATGGTCTTTATTCAGGAGACCAAATGTTCAATGGAGAAAATAAGAGAATTTCATAGTAAATGGTTAATCAAGTATGAGTATTTAGAGGTTAATGCCAATAACTTGGTAGTTGGGATTCTCACGATGTGGGATCCACAGAAATTTGGAATCTTGGACGCTGAAGCATCCAAGAACTATTTATCTTTGTTGTGCAGACTTGTAGGTGATAAAGAGATATACATGATAACAAATGTTTATGGACCTTAGAAGCAAGCAGATAAACTCAAGATTCTTACCTCCCTGGAATATCTAAGAGCAAGATATCCCAATATGCCTTGGATAGTTGCAAGTGATTTCAATATGATAAGATCTCTTTCGGAAAAAAAGGAGGCACAAGACAGCTAGGCGGAGACTTTGAAGCCTTCCAAGATTTCATCATGAACATGGGACTAGTGGACACCGATACACTAAATGGAACCTTCACGTGGAATAAAAAAGGGGAGGCGCTTCTCAAGTGGCTTCAAAACTTGATTGATTTATCATCTCTGAGGATCTTCTCCTCATAGGTCCAGCCATCATAGGGTCCATTCTGCCCTTTGGGGGTTCAGATCATTGGCCAATTTAGCTAGAAGCTACCTTTATGGGGACTCCGAGGAACAGGCCTTTCAGATTCGAGAATGCCTGGATCTCACACCCCAAATTCACCAATAAAATTATCAAATGGTGGAAAGAGGATTTGAATATTCGGGGTACTAAAATGTACATGCTACAACGGAGAGTGAAATATATTAAATCCAAGCTTAAATCTTGGAACAAAAAGGAATTTGGCAATATTGTCAAGGCTAGAATTGAGACTGAACAAAAACTCCAAGATATCAATCAGATCAATATCACAGAGGGCTTCAATGAAGAGAGGCAAAAGCTAACCAACTCATTGCAGGAAAAATGAGAGGATCTATGCTTACAAGAGGAAACTTTCTGGAGATAGAAATCCAAGATTCAATGGATCAAAGAGGGAGAAAGAAATACTAAGTTCTTCCACAGGTCCACTATGGCCCATAGGGCACATAATAGAATCACAAAGATTAAGGATTCTCAGGGTGTTGAGTTTGTCTCCCATGAGGACATGGAATCAAATCTAACACAACACTTCTCTAATATTGCGAAGGAGCCAATGGAGGATAGATCTAGGTTCATTGATCATTTCACCCGGTATATTCCCAAGTTGATCTCTAGAGAGGACAACCATAATCTTAATAGGCCAGTCTCGGAAGAGGAGGTCAGCGAAGTGATGAAGGAAATGCAAAGTGGAAAAGCACCAAGCCCAGATGGATTCAATGTTGATTTCTTCAAAGCCTGCTGGAATACAGTCAAACAAGACATCCAAGAAGTTGTGGAGGACTCAAGAAAATACAAAAAGGTTCTGAAAGCACTCAATGCTTCCTTCATGGCTTTAATCCCCAAAAAGGAAAATGCTATGACTCCAGATGCATTTAGACCCATAGCCTTATGTAATGTGGTGTATAAAATCATCTCCAAAGTGATAGCCAATAGAATCAAGCCCCTACTACCTTCCCTCATCTCAGAAGAGTAAACAGGCTATGCGGAGGGACGACAAATTCTCAACAACATAATCCAAGCACATGAGGTGGTACACTCTCTCAAAAGCAACAAGCAAGCAGGCATGATTATTCAGTTGGACATTGCGAAAGACTATGACAAACTTAGCTGGTCTCATATCAGAGCTACTCTAAAAGCATATGGCTTTGACTAGAATTGGATAAGATGGGTTATGGCACTAGTCACCACAACCAGTTTTTCCATTCTGCTTAATGGAGCTCCCTCAAATACCTTCACACCTTCTAGAGGGCTCAAACAAGGCGATCTACTCTCCCCTTTCCTCTTTTTCCTCATGATGGAAGGGCTAGGTAGGGCAATCAAAATGGAAAATGTTAAAGGTCGAATTCAGGGGATCAAGCTCACCCCGGATGGAGAGACTAACACTCATCAACAATTTGTGGATGATACTATGCTGCAAGGCATACCCACAGTCAGGGAAGCAAGGGTTATCAAAGATATCTTAAACGAATTTTCTATGACAACAGGTACAGAGGTAAGCCTAAACAAGTCCAAAGTTTCTTTCTTTAACACTAATATTACTATACAAAGAAACATTACCAAGATTCTTGGTTTTCAAAGGGAACAGTTGCCTTCCAAATATCTTGGCATTACTCTTACTGATAAACCTCTCAACAAGAAAATTTGGGAACCAATTTTAAATAAACTTCAGGAAAAAATCAGAAAATGGGCATGAAGATCCTTAAACATAGCATGGTGACTTGTGCTCACACTGGCAGTCTTGCAAGCCATTCCCATTTTCATGTTTGCAACTATCCCTGCTCCTCAAGATATTAAGTAGCAGATAAGCAACATTCAAATGGAATTTCTGTGGGGTAGAGAGGAAGAGAAAAAAAGTGGGCTTTAGTTGCCTGGGACAAGCTCTGTAAGCCCAAAAGCCATGGTGGCTTGGGGCTGCATGATCTGGAAACTCTCAGTAAGGTTTTGGGAGCTAAGCTTTGGTGGCACTGGATCAAGGAGCCGAATGCCCCGTGGGCCAAGCTTTCGCAACAAAAGTATGCCAAGAACTGGAAAGAAAAGGATCTCATTAGAATGATAGGACAAATTAGGGGCTCACACATATGGAACCTTGCTTAGGAGAACAAAGGCATTGTTTAACTACATTGTTTTTTAGAAATCTGAGCAAGGGACCAAGCTCATTTCTAGGAGGAAAACTCGCAACAGGAACCCATCCTTAACAGGATTTTCCTAGCAACCCTCAAAAGAGACACAAACAGAAAAGGCCTATTATTGCTAAATGATTACTGGGATCAGGGAAGGAACAATGGAAAATGGAGGAAGTGGAAGGAACTAAGTTACAGTGTTGAGAGTCCTTTGAAGGCCATGGCAGAGGCTTTCACCATGGTCTTAAAGCATAGGTGGATTCTGGTTTCCTCCTCACATGACCAATTAAGATGGGGGAAGAATAACGAAGGTAACTTTAACCTCAAAGAGGCAAAACAAGCACTCACGGGATTCAACTTTGTAAATGCTGATAAAGTCTGGAAGGAGCTTTGTCAAACTCGTCACTCGATGAAAATAAAGTTATTTATCTAGCTTGTACACCAAAGAAAGATCCTAACTTGGGAAAACATCTTAAAGTAAGGCTTCAATGGCCCTTCCAAATTTCACCTACGCGGCTCACATGAGGAAACGATTGAACACCTACTCAACCTCAACACTTTTTCTGCTAAGGTGTGGGATTGGGTGGCCTCAAGCTTCAGAAAAATCGACACGGATAGTCTCAGCATATACAACACTCTGAAAAACTAGAGGAAGAAATTCTCAGAGAATGAGATCATCAACAAAGCCTAGATACTAACACCGGGCTTTGTCATTTGCAATGTTTGGAAAGAACACAATAGGCGGATCTTCATAAATAAAGCTAGCGAACCACAACACATAATCAATCAAATTCTAAAACAGCTTAGAGAAAGAGTTAAGCACCTTTTGAGGTCAATTCCCATGTATCCTCCTCTACCTCACGAGGAGACTATTATCCTTAATTTGGGTCTCTAATCCATCAATCCTCAAGGAATAAGGAAGGAAGTGAGAACAATTACCACAGGGGCCAGTAGATGACAACCCCCTCCTCAAGGCTTCTTCAAAGTAAACATTGATGGAGCTTCTAAGGGCAATCTGGGGAAAGCTGGATTTGGGGGTGCTATAAGAGATCCTCAGGGGCATCCAAAGTACATCTTCCATCGCCACTTGGAGAAGGGTACCAATAACATGGCTGAACTTCTAGCATTAGATCAATGCTTGGAGATCCTGGTGGAGGAAAATTTATAGAATGTTATCATTGAAGCAGATTCAGATTTTATCATGAGAGCAGCCAAGAAGATTCAAAATGGAACTTCACCAGATAAAGTGTTGAAGCATTGGAATTTGTTGTAGGTTTTTCACCGTATCCACTCTAATTTGCACACACTTAAAATGATTAGATTTGTTTATGTTAGAAGGAAGGCGAATATGCTTGCAATTAGGTTGGCCAATGAAGGTGTGGCCTATAAGGACAGGGAATCTCAGCATGCATGGGAGTTATTACCTAAAGGGAAACTACGAGAGGATTGTTTCATCCTCGCAACCAAAGATTTTTATTTATGGATGAATAGCGTTGATCGAAGGGATTCAGGAGACAAGAGTAAGGATGATATCACCTAATTCATCCATGATTTTGGGATAGGGTTTCTCTCCACAACTTTGTTCACTTTTAGATGAATGACGAAGGTTTCAAGTCAGACAGTGACACAGAATGGATTGCCTGGGTGCATTTGGTTCAGAGGGATTTTGTTGGCAACTCTAGGCATAAGGCTCTGTAGGGTCTGCAGGATTGTTCTTGCTTTTCGACGAAACTAGGAACGAAATACTATAGGTGGTATTTCGTGCGGAACTTAGATGACATCTGGTATTTTGGTAGGCGCATGCGATTCCACTCAGTGCATAACACGTGTCATCAAGAGGTGAGAGAAAACTACTCTCATCGCGCGGTTAACCTTTGTGCTTCTCGTCCATGGGATATCCCTGATGACTGTTAGATCAAGCTTATTTTTTCAATGGCTGAGATGGATCGAGCTTGGTGCCTCAGGGCTCCGGACCTGTATCTCTTTTTAGGAACCAGTTTAGAGTTGTGGTTGGGTTCGTTTTGCAAGGGGGAGTGGGGTCCATGGTGGGTCCCTGTACGGGCCTGAGCTTTTCATGAAACCATGCACAGAAAACCCCAAAACCTTATTTGGTATATCGCGTGGGACATGGCTGGTATCTGGTTTTGGGGAAGATGCATGCGATTCCACTCAGGGGGTAACACGTGGAAATGAGAGGTGAGAGAAAACCACTCTCATCACATGGTTAACCTCCCTGCTTCTCGTCCATGTGATATCCCAGCTGTCTGTTGGATTGGGACTTTGCTTTCAATGACTGGGATTGGTTGTGTTGGTTGCCCGATTGGGTCCCTTAGGTTGTTGGCCATTGGATTGGGGCTATGTTTTCAACGATGAGGATTGGTTCCTACCTATTGCTTGAGGGTTTTGAACCTGTTTTGTTTAATGGACTTTTATTTTTGCCACCGGGTCCATCTAGTCGATGTAGTAGGAACCACTTTGTGCTGTTGGTAAGAATCTTGTAAGCTCCGGTCTTGGGTCTTTTGCTACCCCTACTGTCTGGGGCACTCTGTATATTATGTAATTTAATCATATTAATAGAAGGTTCATCTCTTATTTATCAAAAAAAAGAAAATAACTATAATAATGTATGCATCAATATATGACTTGGAGGTTGAGGGTGATGTTGCTCCTGCTAGGGTTCCTGTGCGAACTCTAATGCCCTAGTCCTCTCTGCACACTGTATCGAAGCTCGGCACCTCAGGCTTCTCTGCTGACTCTTTCTCCGTGAATCCGCCCTCTAGAGGGGTGGGCACAACCCCACCTCCCCCCAACAGTTCCTCTTCTGACAACTCTGCAAGTGCAGACACAAATGCCAATCCCGGCTCCACCCCACTGGCCACCCATGTTATCGATCCTGCTATCGAAAATGTTGGAAACATTGCTGTAGGCTCCACAGCCACTAATGACAAAGGCATAGACCAAAATGCCTCGACGTCACTGCCAAAGGTGTCCTCTGCTACATGCATCCCCAAGACTTCAGAAAGAACCAAAATAGATCTCCCCAGTCACCGAATCAACGACCAAATCCAATCTATGAGGGATCATGCCCTCATAGGCAAGTTCTTAGGACTCTGGCCTACTGAAAAGCCTTGCAAGGATGGATAGCTTCCAAATGGAAGCCTAAAGGACGAGTTACCCTGCAGCTTGGTCCCAAAGGCTTCTTCACTACTATTTTCAACTGTCTGGAGGACAAAACTCGTATCTTTGAGGGAGACCCATACTTCTTCAACTCTACAGGCCTGTACCTTCATGACTAGATAGAGAGATTTAATCCAGACAAAGAAGATTTCAACTGGGCTCTAGTATGGATCCCTATGTGCTCTCTTCCCCTGGAATACTGGGATGAGGAGACCTTAAAGGAAATAGGCAATGGTCTGGGGGTTTTTATCAAAGTCGCTAAGGAAACTAAACACCAAAGATACACCTACTATGTCGGGATCTATGTACACATGAATCTGGCCAAAGCACTCACAGACACGGTAAGTTTATTTCATGATTATTTTGAATGGGTTCAAACAATAAACTACGAGCATGTTCCATTTCATTGTAGGAAATGCCATGAACATGGCCACCTATTCAGGGATTGCCCACTGAATCTTCAGTCTAAAGCCCTTGTCACTAAGACTAGCAAAGACGCTGAGGGATTCACAAAAGTCACGAGTCGAAGAAAGCATGCCAAGAAATCTCCAGTCACCCCAGATAATCTCAAGAAACCTGAAATACGAAACAGCTTCAAAATCCTGACCTCTCAAAATAACTTGGAGGATCACCTTTCTATCCCTTCTTCTTCAGATCTACCTCCTACTTCTTGCCCCCCTCTTCCAAAATCTTCATCTCCGCTCTCAGCCTCCAATCTCACCATCATCCCCGCCTCTACCTCCTCTGATAATAAAGATCTAGATACAGCCCTTCAAACATCCAACATGGAGATAGATGCAACTCTAGCTCTCAGTATCCATCAAAAGCCAAACAAGGAAGAACAGAACATACCGATACACATGGATTAGGAACCAAACAGTATAGATCTTGGAGATCCGGACATTCTCAACCTGGAAACAATGTGTCGACAGAAAGAAATTAGTGCTATAGCCCCCCAGAAAATTGAAAGTCTTGAAGTAGTTTTAGCCAGAGCATAGCATAACAAATGTCTTGGTATTTAGGCAGGCAGTCCTTGGGATGGAAAAAAAAATACTGAAATAATCGAAGAAATGCGGGTGTAAAACGGATCTGCAAAGGACCATTATTATTGGAGAAATGTTGGTAGAATCTGGTAGATTCCCCAAGCTAGCCAAGTTTTTAAAATATCTTCCCCATTGTTCCCCATGAAGCTCATCTCATGGAACGTGAGAGGGCTTAACAGCCCTACAAAACACAGAATGTTAAAAAACATGATCTAGCAAGATAAGCCTTCACTATTCTATCTACAAGAAAGAAAATGCAATAGCACTGCACTGGAAAAGATCCTAAATAAAGCCTGGTATGGATGTCATTCAGTCTCAGTGGATGCTTCAGTGGCTTCAAGAGGGATAGCAATCATTTGGAACCCTCAAGTTCTCTCCCTTCATGATTTTCATGCCTCACACTACTTTATTCAGATAACTTATCACCTAATCGGGACCAATATCCATGGTCATCTCTCTATTGTGCATTTACCATAAGATTTACAAAAAAAATTGGATATGTTGGACACTCTCACAGCTCTCAACTCTATTAGGAGCTTTCCCCTTTGGATTTGTGATGGTGACTTCAACATCATCATAGCTTTGGAGGAAGAATCACGACGAAGATCGAGGCTGGAAGGAGACAGCATCGGCTTCAAAAACTTCATCCACAGAAATCAATTAATGGACCTATAGACTTCTAATGGTATGTATACATTAACCAATAAAAGAATGGGACCACAAAATATAGCCTCCAGGTTGGATCGATTCCTTATGTTAGATAATGTCATTCACCTGTGTGGGGACTTTCATGCCTCTATCATACCTCAAGTGGGCTCTGATCACTGGCCCATAATGCTACAGTGTTCGCTTCTGAGTTGTAGGTGTAATAGACCTTTTCGCTTCGAATCATTTTGGTTTTCACATCCTAACTTCAAAGAAGTAGTTAACGATGCCTGGAAATCCTTCACTCCCCCTGAAGGAGCCAAGATGTTCCAGTTTCAACAAAAGTTAAAACACCTCAAACAAGCTCTCAAATCATGGAATCGCACTCAGTTTGGTAATATTTTTACCATCAGAAAGCGCTAGAGTAGAAAATGAATACATTTCAATAGTGTGTTATCTCTGAGGGAAGAACGGAAGACTATGCACAACAGGAGAAGGCCCTCTTGACCAAGATTGAAGCATGAAGGCTACAAGAAGAGACCCTGTGGTGTCAAAAATCCAGGGTCAAATGGCTTAAGGATGGGGAGAAAAATACCATATTTTTTCACAGGTCTACTATTCAAAGGAGAATGCACAATAACATCGCCTTCATTAATAATCGGTAATGGGAACCACTGGAGGTGCATGAAGAAGTGGAACAGGAATTCAAAGAGTACTTTCAGGACATTCTTCGGGAGCTGCTGGGCTGCAAAAATCAGGCCATTCAATCTATTACACAGCATATTCCAAAAATAATTACAATGGACCACAACAATATTCTTCTCCAGCCTATCTCTATGCAGGAAGTGGAGGATGCTATGGCCCATCTTAAGGATGGCCAAGCGCCTAGCTCCGATGGCTTCACAGCCAATTTATTTCATGCTTTTTGGGAGCATATGAAAACAGAGGTCTGGGAGCTCGTGGAAGAATCACGATCGATGCATTGGATCCTTCCTTCCCTTAACACAACCTTTATAGCGCTAGTACCTAGAGTGGAAGAATCCAATACACCTGATAAATATAGGCCCATCACACTCTGTGTTGTAATCTACAAACTCATATCTAAAGTCCTGGTGAACAGGCTCAAATCTCTTCTCCCTCTCTTCATTTCGCAAAGGCAGACAGGCTATGTATAAGGGTGCCAGATTATGGACGTTATCATTCTCTCACATGAAGTGATCCATTTACTCAAGATTCTAAAAAATCCAGGTATGATTCCCAAGTTAGATCATTCTAAAGCTTTCGATAAACTCAGCTAGACCTATATTAATCAAATGTTATTAGCATTTGGCTTTTGTGCTACTTGGACACATTGTCTTATGAATGTTATCTCCTCTCCTTGTTTCTCCATCCTTCTTGATGGTTCTCCTTCCTCGCCCTTTCGTCCCTCCCGGGGTATTCGTCAAGGCAACCCTCTCTCCCCATTCCTTTTTGTTCTCATGGCCGAAGGCCTTAGTCTCCTTCTTCATTCTACTATCCCTTCACACTCCTTAAAGGGCATTTCTCTTCATGGTCAACCCCCCATCTCTCACCAACAGTTTGTTGATGACAATATGCTTTTTGGCCATCTGTCAGTTCAAGAGGACTCTGCCTTCAAGTCCCTACTAGATCTCTTCACAGAAGCTTCTAGCACCACCATCAATGCTTCCAAATCCCAGCTCTTCTTCTTCCACACTCCCATTCTCACTTAGAGAAATACAGCTAGGATTTTGGGCTTCCCGATAGCTGTGGTTCCTTCAAAATATCTTAGAGCTCCCCTGTTTGACTCAGCCATCAAACATGCTTCCTAGAGATCCCTCCTTGACAATTTAGAAACCAGGCTCTCTTCTTTGACCTACCACTCACTCAACATTGCTAGCAGGCTTATCCTAATCAAATCCATCCTCAAAGACATGCCTCTATACTTATTTTCTATATTGGCAGCCCCTAAATGGGTATTTAAAAAAAAATTCAATCTTCAAAGAAACTTTCTTTGGGGTTCCTCAGGCCTCAACAAAAAATGGGCTCTTATCAAACGGACTGAGGTTTTTCTTCTGAAGTTAGCTGGTGGGCTTGGTCTAAAGGATCCCCTCCATAGAAATAACACCATGGGAATCCGGATCTGGTGGAACTGGATCTCCAAACCACACAATCCTTGGGCATGTCTCTGGTAGGCCAAATATGCTCTAGGCAGTCCACTAGAGGATCTCATCCACATCAGCACAACCACCCCTCGCTTGTTGATTTGGAATGCGGCCAAGCAACATAGTGCCTTTATTTAAGCGCATAGCTTCTAAGAAATCGATTCAGGTACCACAGCAAGATTTTGGGATGACTCTTGGCAACAACCTCCCAAAATCGCCTCTCTCTTCCACAAACCCAAGTGGCAAGCTACTACGTAGCACAATGATCAAATCCATGTCAATCAGTTTTGGCAGTATCAATCCCCTCAAGGTTTTCAACTTTGGAGATCAACTGGCACCTAGCAGGCTAACTGGCAGGAGGAAAATTATGAAGAGATCAATCAAGAGTTCAAACTCAAGAAAATTAAACTCTTTGATCAAAAGGACAAAGTTCGATGGGGATATAAACCCAAAGGTATGTTCACTACCAAGGAAGAATACCAACTTCTCTATCAACCCATGCAGATAGTAAAGGATCAGCTATGGGATTAGGTTTGGCAACCAAGCATTTGGCCTAAGGTCTCCACTTTCCTTTGGCTACTAAGCAAACATCGGATCCTCACTTGGGACAATCTACAAAAGCAAGGATTTGCTGGGCCTTCCAAATGTCCCAATTGCAATCTTCACATAGAGACCATCTTGCATCTCTTGGACACTTCCCCATTAGCAACACAACTTTGGGAGAGAACTGCATAATGCAACAGAAGAATGGGCAGACGTGTGGGAGATATTTTAAACACCATCAAGAACTGGCCTCGGCATCCTTTCCAAAGTCTACTACTCAATTCCCTCTGAAAACGCTTACCGGGCTTTGTCTATTGGATCATCTGGAAGGAGAGAAATAACAGGATCTTTAAAAATCATAGTACACCCCTTGACACCCTGTGGCTACTTCTCAAACAAAACCTTCAAGAAACTCTAGCTCTAAGACACTGGCAAGACTCAGATTTGCCAGCTTCACCCGAGGAATGTCTCATTCCGAAAAATTGGAACCTGGATCTCACATTTTTAGCTCAAGTCAAGCCCATCTCCTCCATCCATACCGATTCTCCCCAATTTTGGTCTCCTCCTGCCACCCACTCCTACAAACTGAACTTCGACGGAGCTGCTAAGGGAAATCCTGCTCTGGCTGGTTATGGTGGTATTTTCAGAGATGTTGTAGGCTCTGCTCTGCACATATATCATGGTTCGCTTGGAAGAGACACCAAAAACACTGCCGAACTTGAAGGCTTATTGAAGGGAATTTGTATAGCAAAAATATAATTTTTTTTCCCTCTAGAGGTAGAAGGGGATTCTCAAATCTTAATAGAGGCAGCTATTCAAATTCACTTAGGCACCTCAGCAGCAAAGATCGCTTCAAGCTAGCGGCTTCTAAGCAGATTGGAACAAATTGAAGAATGGTTCAGGGCATCCTGCAGCATTACCTTCAAGAACATTCGACGAACAACTAACAAGGTAGCAGAGAAACTGGTTAATCAAGGCATCGATCGGTAGCTCCCAATCTTCTCTGGTCCACTGAGCAGTTCTAATGATGCACAACTCAAACAAGACTGCACTTTTCTAGTGCAACAAGATCTATCTCTCCCGGATACGAGTGTGTAACATTGCATTCTGTACATGGGCGGCTTAGTGGGTTGGCACGTGGCTTATTACCACCGCCATCTGGCCTCGCGTGATGCCAATCTTTAAGTCTTTTGCTAACATCTTCAATGTTGTGTTAATGCAGCTCGTCCCTCCACACCAGCCTGCAAGTTCATCTTTCATGGCATCCCTCCAAGAATTCATTCATGCTCCTCCACTGTGCTCATGTTATTCCCTTGCTTCCGCAGAGCCTTGCTCTCGAACCAGCCCAGGGAAACGTTGTGCTCTGGAATGCTGTGTTGATTTATCGTCGGGATTTCGTGTTTCACAAAGCCCATTCTACAAATTCAGTTGTCGCTCATCCTCAGTCTTTCCCAGTGCTCCTTTGCGAGCTGAAGCTAGGCCCCTTTCATTCCCCCCTACCTTCATAGTACTACTACCTGTTCAACACCTCCTGCTCTTTTCATTATTCTTAGATTATGCCAGAGAATGCGCTGTAGGAGGGGAAGTTCCCATGGGTGAGTTATCCGCCAGCCCTCCTCCTCTACTTTGGAATCCTCGTCCTATTCCTCGGACTTCTGCTCTGACTACTATCCCATTACCAGGAGTGGTCATGAATGGGGTTAAGGGTAGCATAATTCAGCAGCGCGCTCTCATAATTCTCAATCTCACACCGCTCGTTTTTAGTTCCCCTGTACACTTAGTAATGTCTCCTTCATAGCTTCAATCACCATTGAGCTTCGAGACGATACTTCTGGTTTGGTTGCTGTGACACCAGGGGTGAGTCTGGAGACGAGGGCAGAGGATAAGCATGGCACTTCTTATATTTACAACAAGTAGAGTAAAGATCCTGGTGGTAGTGCAACCCAGGACATGAACATTCAAGCTAGTCTGGGCGTCCCTACTGTTATAGACATTTTTGGGCACATCAACCTCAATCAAAAATGTCCATAAACTGAGGGCTCTTAAGTCCCTAAAAGGGTTTCTTCACTGCCTAAAGGAACAAGGTCAACTGATTACATCATCTCCCGGAAGTTTTCCATTGAAAACTGCTCATAAATGGTGAAAATTAGACTATACAGAAAGCTCCATGTAGGGGGTGCGATGCATATCACCTTCCTAATGAACAGGGTGCGATGCATACTGTTTTTCTCTTCTGTAGGATACGATGGTCGGGAATGGACAAATGGTAGGGACCAAAATGCGAGGTGGAAGATCATGGAATCTTCCAAAAGCTTCCCCTCTGACACTTGCCACTCCATTTTTGACCAGGGATGAGTAAGAGATCTTCATT